>JAWQRJ010004145.1:0-11332 GCA_033557515.1 Diorygopyx duplodentatus
TTTAGAAATTAATATTGGATATATCATAGAATAATACGATCGAAAAATTTTTTGATATCTCGCACAGATTTTTTATTAAAAAATGATAAATGTTCATTGATAAATATTAGAACTGATTTCTTAAATTTTAACGTCTCTATTTAAAAAATCGATAAAAAATTCAATTTTCATTTTAGATGTGCAGTTTTTTAGAAATTTATATTGGATATATCATAGAATAATACGATCGAAACAATTTTTTGATATCTCGCACAGATTTTTTATTAAAAAATGATAAATGTTCATTGAAAAATATTATAACTGATTTCTTAAATTTTAACGGGTTTATATTGAAAAATAACAGTAGTGGATGAACAATATCCACAGAGATCAATCTGTAGGTTTATGTAAAAGTTGTAAAACAATATTTTTAGCTCAGAAATGTCAGGAATTTGTTACTACATCATTTTAATTTTTTTTTTTGAATAAACATTTCGTGGATTTCGTAAAGCTGAAATGACAGATGGTAGTGACTGATGAACTTTCAAGTTGCTTTATTATCATGTTTATCGTCGAGTTTTCACCTGATTTTGTTCCATAAATATATCGCCGTCTTTAGTCGACTTGCATTCGAAAAATTCCCTTTTTATTGCGTTCGCATCTAGAAATGATCCAGATTCTTCTTCTTCTTCTTCTTCTTCTTCTTATTCATTCTTTCTTCTACCCTTTCAGGTGGCGGATGTTGGGGTCCGATCTGGTGTTCGTGGATCCATTTTTTTCATGTATTCTTGCCTCTAGCTATTATCTTTAGTTTCCAGTGTTTAGCCTTTCTTCTTTCCTATTTCTTCAATCTCCTTCTTCAACTTCCAAGACTTTCTAGGCCTTTTTCTTCTATATTTTTCTCATTTCCATGATCATCTTTGTGGGCATACCAGTTCAGTTCGTTTCTCTTTATTTTCTCTATTATAGGTTCTTGGTTTGTTGCTTTTCTTATTGTTTCGTTTCTTACTTTATCCCATTTGGATTTTCCTTCTATTTTCCGTAGATGTCGCATTTCTCTTGCATTTATTTTGCTTGCATGTTTCTTTTGTATTATCTGCTGCTTGGTCGTCTTCTAGTTTGTTTTCTATTATGTACATTCTTCAGTCCCCCTCCTATTATTCTTTTGTATATTTTAAATGTGAGCGATGAGAGCCAGATTACCCCGTTTGCCCTAGTTGTCGCATATAGTCTTAGTTGTCGCATATATTCTGATCTTCTTTCTGTACGGGTGATATTAGGTTGTCCTGTGGTATTTTTCTTTGTTCCATGCTTCGTTGCATAAATTCCATAAGCATTCGCTTCCTTCCAATCCTGTCGATTCGATCATTTCCATGTTGTTTCCCTGTTTTTATTTTCATTATTTCTTCCTCTGTTTCTTCCCATCTGGTGTTTTGATCCAGATTCGAATGCAATAAAAAGGAAAGTTAAAAAAATGACCTTTCGAAATTTTGGTAGGAATTAGTTAATTTTTCTGGTTGTACTTTTCTTACTTATTCTGAAGATAGAAATGTTAGTTTTTTTGGATTTAATTATTTCTATATTTTCCGCCTTCAAAAAATCTATTAAGGCAGTTTCACCTTTGAACACGGTTTGCTATTTAAGTCACCTCCCGCAATAACCAGTGGGCGTCACCTCTGCATCTTATCGAATAGAGATATCTTCACGTTCTATAGATGCCTAAACGGTCCGACTGCTATAATATCGATGAGGCACGAGCATGTTCCGTGGCCGGTGTTCTTTAATAACCGCGTGTATTAGCGCTTACGCGCCTACTTGCCGGATTAATGTCGGAAAGTTATAGCGCACTTTTTCGTTGCTAGATAATTACGGTGCTTAAACTTAATTATAGTCATTTTAAAATGGGGGGTGGTCGAAAATCCGTTTAGGTTGGATTTCTTATTTTCAAATTTCATAATTGGATCTTTTAGGCGTTTCAATTCTTTGCAAGTGTCCGCGTCTGAAGCGTTAACGCTCCGCATACTCAAACACACAAGAGATTTTCGACCTTACAGTATCTGGAGATAGGGCGCGGTGCTCAAACCGCAGAGGATCTAGAAGGCACTGAACCCTCTTGCGTCCGTATACGGTCGGTCTAGGCTCTTCTTTACCGACTTATGCGTTTTGCGCACGCGACTATGTAGACGAGGAATGGTCGACAGGCAATCTTTAACCTTCACGTCGCTTTTAAGATAAAAGAGAGTATTAGCCGGTCTGCGAAATTTTTATCTCCCTTTTCACTCCTTTCCGAAATACTCTAGTATTTCTTCTGTTTTTTTTACGATTTCCCTCCACATTACACAGCCTTCCTGCCTACTTTCTCCTTATTTTGCAGTTTACATCTTGTTTACTTACACTGGAGTTTACTCACAGTGGAGTTTACTCACAAGTAAGTAAACTCCCTTACCATGTCCAGTTCCTTCTCTGCTCCGCGACTTCTCCATCTTCTTAATAACCGTGACGTGTTAGAAAAATTCTATGTTCAGAAACGTAACGTCTAAATCTCTACCTGCGGTCTATACCCCCTTTTTAAATGTTATCTAAATTAAACACTAAAATATTTCATCCCCTAACTTGTAAGATAACCCATACCTTTCGAGGAACGTGGAGAAACACGTGTTAAAAGAAGTGGGAAGACAGTATTTTACTAAGTAGGTAAGATTTTTGTGACATCCTCCATTGTCGTGCCTTTTTCTACGAAGAAAAGCGTTCCTTTTGGGTTTAGTTTTTGTTTATGGACGCCGAACTTAAGGCTGTATTTATCGCAAACAATGCAATGTATAATTATTGTGCCTGTCTAAGTATATCGAGGGATATATTACGAACATTGCTTTTTCTTACAACAGTTGCATTGGGAACATAGCCTGCTTGATAGAGAGAGAGGGGGGACCTAGATAATCTCAGTATAATTCTCCGATTTACACAATAAGTTTATCTCAGCTATTAATAATGCACAATTCTTAGAATAATTGTGAAAAGGTTATCTCCGTTACCGATTTTTATAGAGTACTTCCTGTCAGCGAAATACAAGGTTATAAATAACTGTGTTGTATTCAAATGCAGCAGAAGTTCAAGATTGGTTTTCTGGCGATTTAAAAGAATACCCCCAATTAAAATTCCATTATACTAAGAGCTACCAATTAGAATAGCTAACAGATCGATTTTGAAGATAAAATGGTGTCCCATTAGTACGGACATTGTGAACACTAATTGGCTGGTTAGTTAGTTTGTATAATCTTAATGGTAATTTCTTTGTTTTTTTTTCTCTTGTTTGGATTAATATATAATAGCAAGCCGTTGCCTTCCTTGGCAATTGGTGACACCTAGATATTTGCGTGGTGATATCTTCCGCTTACAATGGACCTACCCACACGCTTCCTATTGCAGCACAGGATGTAATTAGTCCTAGGCGACCGAATTAACCGGCGAACTATCCCAGATGTTATCTGCGAGTACGAAATTAAGATAACTTTTGTAGAAAGGTGTGCGTCGCCGTAATGTACGAACAGTAAACAAAGTAAACGATAAATAAGCACATTTATGGTGTTATGATTTATATTGGGCCTTCTTCGTGACACGTTTATACGTCACGATGTGCTTTCTGTGCTCGAAAGGTAAATATTTGTGTTCACAAACTTGAAGAGCTTTCACATTGGACTGCGTGAGAAATTTTTCTATAAAAACATACAGAGTTAGATACTCAAGCAATGGGGGGAAATATAAATTGGCGAATAGCTTATTGACCACCAGAGTTGGTTTGTGAATGTGACCGACGAGGAAACATCTGCGTAGGCGCCAAGACAACTTATACTGATGCAAATGGGTGGAGAGAAGGGGGGACATAGCGCCTACAAGCACTAACGAATACATTTGTCCATTCACGTTAACCTACGTTAACACTTTCGATAAAAATCAGTAGTTCGACAAAGTTTTCAGGAAAATCGTGATGTTGTACGTCATCTTCTGATTTAGACAACAAATACAAAAACAACTTGTTTCATAGAATGTTTCATGTAATAGAGGCACTTCTAGTTTATCTTTGGAAATTTCGAAAGCTTCTAAATTCCCTAATTTCTTTTTCGTCACAAAAATTGTATTGGATGTATTTGATTGAACATATAAATAAGACTGAAATATACAGAGCAGTAAAGCTGTGTGGAATGCAAGTTCGATACACAGGCAATCGAAAATGCCAAAATGTCAAAAGGAGAGTGAAAATTTTATGCAACAATCATTATGTAAGGATTTTGCTCTACTGCGTCGACCTACATACAAGCAGGACGGAGCTAAATGAATATAATACTGCTGTGTCGCATTGGTAGTGCAAAACGACGTATTGAATTTGTTTATTCGTTGGTTTATTTGTTCGTATGATGCGCATTGCTCACTATTGGGTTATAATAAATTATAAAACAGAAAAAATATATATGATACCGCGTTTACGAGAGCCAATAACTACGTTGGCCTCAATTCCAAAGTGTATATGAATATATCTGTATTTGCTTGTGTTGGGCAACCTTCCTGTAGATTTTTATCTTAGATTCGTAACCGCGACGTAAACCTGTGAATGAAATGAACTGGTTAGTTTGCCCGGATTATCTTATCTAGGGTAAGCTCACTGAAATTCAATTAGGTCCCTGGTAAGCTGCAGTTCAATGTACTTTGTGCACTGCCTGGAAAAGCCAGCTCTTGTACCTCAGGATTCACTCATTTACTTTAGTTGTCAATAAAACGAACACTTTCTTCTTCTTTAGCTCGTAGCTCCCTTTAGGTGCAAAAGGCGCTTTTGCGATTCTAAGCTGATTCATTGGTAGTGATAGGCTAGCTACTCCTATGCACCCGGTTTCCATGTCATTGTTCTTCCCCTTCCTCCGCTTCCACCACCCTCCTTACTGTCTCCTTTCACTTTCCTCTGTCCCTAGCCCTGGTCCTTATTTCGTTCCATGTCCAATTTTGTCTCACCATCTCATTGTTTAGGTAACTTCTCCACGTATCTTTCGGCCTTCCCGGTCTCCTTCCTCCCTCCGCTCCGTATTCCAGACTCTGTCTCGCGAGGCTTGAGTATGGTTTCCTCAAAGTGCGGCCCAGCCATGGCCACCTGCGCTGTCTCATCAATATCTCCACCTTCTCTAGTCCTGTTCTGTGCCACAACTCTACATTTGTAATTTTGCTTGGCCAAAATATTCCCACAATGTATCTTAGACATTTACTTATGAAGGTCTGGAACTTTTTGATGTTGTGTTTGCTTTCCACCCACGTCTCCGATCCGTAGAGCAAGACACTCATCACGTTCGACTTGAAGATCTTTATTTCAGTATTACTTGTATATTGTCCCGATGTCCACACCTTTCTTAGAGCTCCAAATGCCATTCTCGCCTGATTTATTCTGTTTTCTACATTTGTTTTATTTTCTCCACTTGCCACGATTGTATTTCCCAAATTGCGAAATTCTGTAACTTCTCCCACCTCTTCGCCACGGAGTTCTATTCGTCGTCCCGCGTTTACATCTCTGCACACCATTTTTGTCTTTTCAGCATTTATTTTTAGGCCGATTTTACTTGCTACGTTCTCGAGTCTGTTGACGTTTCTTTGAATGTGTTGTTTCGTGTGTGCAATGAGGCAAACATCGTCGGCGAATTCCAAGTCTTCGAGCTTTGCGAACACATTCCAATTTATGCCTGTTCTGTTGTCTCTTGTCTGTCTCATTACCCAGTCCATCACTATCGTGAATAACATTGGGGACAGCAAACAACCCTGACTTACTCCTCTCTCGATTTTAATCTTTTCAGTAAGATGACCCCCATCTTCTATACGTGCAGAGCAATTTTCATATAGTGTTTTAATTAGTCTTATAAATTTTTCTGGGATACCATAGTGCGGAAGTATTTGTCACACTTTCTTCCTGTCTATCGAATCGAATGCCTTTTCAAAATCGATGAATAGAACCATAATGTCCCCATCCATTTAATTTGTTTTTCGATAATTGTTTTCAGAGTGAATATTTGGTCGATGCATGATCTCTGTTTCCTAAAGCCCGCCTGGTTTTCTGTGAGGGTATTGTTCACTTCTGCTTTAAGTCTGTTCAGGATAATTTTGGCGAAAATTTTACTGGCTACATTTGTTAGGGTTATAGGCCTCCAGTTTTCACATTTTGTTAAATCTCCTTTTTTTGGTAGTTTGATGATAGTCTCTTCTCTCAGGTTCTTCTGGGATTTGTTCTATTTGCCATATTTTCAAGAATAGTATCTGGAAGACCCGTACTGCTGTATCTATGTCCGCTTTGAATAGTTCCGCTGTGATGTTATCACTTCCTGCTATTTTATTATTTTTCATCTCTTTGATCGCTTGCTCTATTTCGTTCTTGCTCGGGGGTTCTTCTTCAACGTTTAAGGTAGGAATGCTTTCGTAGTCTTGTTCGTCTATAGCATCGTTTTCATTTCCCCCCCTATACAGGTCCGTGAAGAACTGTATCCCTCTATTTCTAATCTTTTCCCCTTTTCCGTAAATCTCTCCTTTGGTTCCTCGTAGTTTCCTCATCGCCCTACCTCTCTTGCTCGTCAATTTTTTTGTTATTTCGTAGACTTCTTTTAGATTGTGTATTTTTGCTGCTTCCTTCGCCCTTGTCATTAGTTCCTCTATGTATATGCGTTTTTCTGCCCTCGCCTTTTTTTTGTTTCTTTGTCTATTTGTTTGTACGTTTCTTCCTGCGTGTTCCTTTCCTCCTCTTGCCTTATTCCAAGTATTCTTTCTTTCAATCGTCTTCTTTCGGTAATAAGGTCGAGTGTTTGTGCTGATAACCATACCTTGTCCCTTCGGTTCCTTCTTCCCGCAGTGATCTCTGCTGTTCTGTTCAAAGCCTGTTTGTAGGAGTCCCAAACTTCTTCTACCCCTTCATCTTGCGGTTCCGACATGCTACCTAAATTCCGTCTAATCCTCTTTTGGAAATCTTCGACCGCTTGTGTTTCCTCGCTCAATATGTTTGTATTGTATCTTATCTGGCTGTCTTTTTCCCTTTTATGCGTTTTAAGACTAATTCTGATGTTTGCTCTGACCAGAAAGTGATCGGATCCTATGTCTGCTCCTCGCATAGTTCTTACATCTTTTAGGGAATTTTTCCATTTTTTTTTCTACCGGAATGTGGTCGATTTGATTGTTAAATTTTCCTCCTGGGGATATCCAGGTTAGTTTGTGTTCAAATAGGGTTCCTCCAATTATTAGACTATTCGTGTTACAGAAGTCAATCAGTCTTTCCATTACATGATGCAGTCCTTCATTTTCATCACCTACTTTGGGGTTCCAGTCTCCCATTAGTATGTGGTTTGATGTATCTCTTGAATTTATTTCGGATCCTCTGCATCACAGTCTGTAGTTCTTCATAGAACTCATCTTTCCTTTCCTTTGATGTCGTATTTGTGGGGGCGTATACATTGATTATTATTAGGTTGTGGCATTTACTTTTGAATCTGGCCCATATGATATGTTCTGATGTGGCTTCCCAGTCTAGAAACGAACACTTTGGCATACTTTAACAACGTGGAAATGAGGAAACTGCTCATTTCGAGACGATCTGCCCACTCAAAGTGTCTTACGGAGCTGGCTAAAAGTTACCAGAATGAATATGGAATTGATATTAATCTGTCATCTTTTAGGGAGTTCCCAGCTATTATTTAACACCACACCGCATACCTGTAACCTGACACTTTGAACGTCTTTTTTAAGCAACAGTCCGTTCGGGAATTGCCATAAACGCACACTCGGACGTTAATTAGATAATTCCACGTGTATTGACCTTAAGAGTCGCGGAGTAATTGGAATGGCTGCGTTAGCGGACGCGTGGATGTGTGAAAAGCCAGAGGATGCCGTAGATTTATTCGGGTAATTGGTATTGATGCTTTCCGCAATGGAAAGACGGGATAGCGGACGATGGCGCCTGTATGCGAGACATCCGCTACTACCCACGTACAACCACCTCTGGACGTGGGTTTGGTTTGTCAAACTTTGTCTATAAATGAAAGATATTTACTCGCTTCTTACAAACTTGTACATCAAATAGCGTGCATAGAGAATATGAGCTAATTCTCTTCAACTTACTTTTTCAATTGCAAAATAAGCAAGTTATAATGTATTAAAGAATACAACATACATCAAGATGTAAATTTAATTACCATCCGCGAATTTATGGGGAATTATCGTAATTAGCACTTGTTGGATGAACAAAATGCGAATTTACAGTCACGAGTGCGGCAGAAACCGCTGTCATAAAGCAGCATTTATAAAGCTACGTCTGCCATACGAGCAGTAGGTCCAGTAGGCCGAGACCAAAGGGATTGCGATTCAGAGATAGGGATTTTGGTGAAATATGGAACGATCTCCTAATCTTGCAGTTTGAAATTTCAAGGTTGCGTTCGTAAAATATGAGCTTGATAGCATTGAGCTTTCAGTGCACGACATAAGAAGAAGGCAAACACACAAACCTTTCGTGTCGTTAGCGACCACGTCTTTCGAAAATCTAATTACAATGGCTCACGATTGGATTTTGTATCGGGGCATCGCGTCGAATTAAATCGGCAATAACTCAGCCGTTTGGTTATTCGTTTATCGCGGCCCTCGGTCGTTTTATAAGGTGTTATTAACTCGGAGCTTTCATTAACCCCTGACCCGGCATTATCACCTTTCACGCGTCGGAACAATGTAGCCGACCGCGGAGTACCACGTGGTAAGGGGCGGACACACCAAAAGCATGTTTATAGATTTGACCCGCCTCCTCTCCGGCGAGCTTGCTTGCCTTGCGATCAAATCTTCTTCCGGATCCGCTTATCTTGCTCGGCCATCTAGGATCGCCACGTGGTTTCGTAGGAGAAAACTGTAGGAAAGTATAGCGATAATCGCAGGTCGACAAGAAACCTCAATTAAATATCTAAGCAATCAATCAGTGCAGTCAGTGACAAAGATATCACTAAGTGGACATTGTATCTAATATTTTTAATAACATTTTTCAAACCAACTCAAACTATCGATTTTATTTATTTGCGAAGTTATGACCTACCCAAGACATTATGATCCATATCAAATCGATTATAATAATATTGATTATTGTGACCGGGGCGGTCGCACCCTAATACTCTCAATAGAGATATAGGGTTTCCCCTCCATCACACCTGGAAATACGTTATTAACATGACCTGTCCCGTTTACCGATCTTTTACATTGTCTGATAGTTAACGCGAATATTATACAACGATGATATTTATTTTCGTAAAAGTTGTCTTTTACGAAAATAAATTCGTAAATTTATTGCAGTATAATACTGAAATAAATTTCGCTTGCATACAGCAATTGCTTATGAATAGTGAATTGCCCAATAAATTACAGAAAGATTTACATTTATTATGCAAGCGCAACCGTAACGAACCCAATAAAATTATCAAGCACTCATTGCATTTCGGTTACGCACTGAATGTTGATGTCTTTGAGAATTTATTTGAAATTATTATTAAGTTATTGCAAGAAGCAAAAAATTGAAGTGCAATAATTGAATAACTTCATGTCGATTATCCCTGAGATTATTCTAAATCAATAGCTTTGGCTCGACGTGTCTTTTTGTTTTATTTGAGCATTGCGTTTATTGCCATTTTTTGTGTGTATTCAAGAGTGGAAAACTTTAGAAAAGCTTAGGGTTCAGGTACAAATATTTTAGTCTTTGAAATCCAGCCGACGAAACTCATTAAACCCTCCTTCTTAGAATGCCTTTTTCGACATACTAAACCGGCTAGTAACACCGAAAGTATTCAAACAAAACCATAAGGCGGCAAGCTGTGTGGAATAGTCAGGCGCAATTCCGAAGGAATCCTGAACATCCCAAAAGTTTTGCGAGAAGTCTTTGCGAAATACCAAAAAGAAAACTTTGTTGAAAGCAATTAAAGAATTATTGCGTGATGGTTCCCCGAAATACAGCCCAAAACTTCTAGAATCACTGTACAGCACAGGTTGTCCTTCTAAGGAATCTAAGGGAACCTAAAGAAGAAGAAACAGCTGCTAAAGTGAGCCGAAAAGTCTCGTTTCTCCAAGATAAAACAAACCACCCAAAACGCCTAGATTTTATTGTTCTAGTACGATGCGACGTCTCAACGCTTAACGTGAAATGTTTGGTTGTTTAAGCCACTATCGCGTTACGCGCTATGCTGATTGTATAAACACCGACGACATATTTATGGAAATTCTTAATGAACGTTGTTTATTTTTCTTTACGGCAAGAGCCCGGTGTAAATACTACTGAAAACGGACTAAAACTGAGTGGGTGTGGATCACTCACACGACTTTCTCTCACATAACCCCCCGATCTTGAAACGGTGCGACTTTGGGTAAACAAATATTTAAATATGTGATATGCGAGTATTTTGAATGTCCAATAACTTCTAAACGGTGCGACTTTGGGACAAAATTTTCTGTTTAAAATGTTGATGATGTCAGCAGTCAATAGCTGGATTATTTATAATGAAGTAAATTCAAGAAAGCCAGAACTATGCTAAATGTGGGAGATCACCTAACGGTAAAATGTGTTAACAAAAAGTGGTTATTGGACGATTCTTGAGTTGATTTTCGCCTAATCACCTTCTTCACAGAATACCCTCCTAAACAATACCTTCCGGTTCGTGTATTTTTTTTCGAATACGTCGCAACGTTGTTCGCTATTTTTAGGAGAATAATCGTAACCCAACGTGAGTTGAACAGGCGCGCGATTGACTAGTTTCTAGTTTCCGACGTGCTTGGTTTGTCGCTTTCGGTCTTCCACGCCGTATATGGTACATGTTACACCCGCCAGCGGGCATCCGAGACCCAGACTGCAAGACCGGCGCTCTCTTGTGACTCATCTTAGCGCAGAGAGGCCGATAAAGTTTCGTGGAGCTTTCGATTCGTAAAAGGCGAGGTCAAAACGGACACTCTGTATAAATCGAGATAATTCGGCTCGAGCGTTTCAAACCACGGCACCAGGAGCTTTGTGGAGTGAACTAAAAAGAAGCAGTGGTTCTTATACGAACTTAATTTTAGGAAACTACGTTCTTAATTGTTAACTGTAATAAGGTCCCGAATTTTCAGTCCCTGTTCCGATTTTTAACTCATTTTTATAGTATTTATACCGAATTGTTTATCTGTATCAACGGTGCATTACATAGGCGCTAAGGGTATGTTTTACTGCAGCATACATATATATATATATATATATATATATATATATATATATATATATATATATATTACTCTAATTATTTTTTTAATTTTTTAATTGAATATATATCTGTATTATTATCTATAT
>JAWQRJ010004146.1:0-11330 GCA_033557515.1 Diorygopyx duplodentatus
TTTACCACATTTCGATAACAGTTTTCGTTTTCAAAATGCAAGGGAATAAAAAAAAATCCCTCAATTTGCAACCCTTATTACTCGCCCCAGGGGCTTTTAGGGCACGTATAAAAACATACGGAAACCTTATTTTTATCCATTCTATCGCTGTACGAAATTGCATCGAAATCGGTGTGTGACACTTCCTTGTGAGTGAAAAAAAGAAATGTGTTATTGAATATTTTTAATAAAGAGATTGTTGAAAAATAATTATAATAAGTTGTGATACTTTCAAATTTATTTTATTTTAATGAAAGCATCTATAACGGAATAAATTTGTGCGTACTGAGTGTTCGTCATCGCTTTGTTACAGTTTAACTTCGTTGGGAGGATATTGGGACCGCGCGGAATGACCGCCAAGCAGCTGGAACAAGAAACCGGGTGTAAAATCATGGTCAGGGGAAAGGGATCGATGAGAGACAAAAAGAAGGTATGTCCAGCTCAAACCGTTCGGATAACTACTCCCGCAATTCCCTCTAACTTATCTTTCCGTTAAATAGGAAGATCAAAATAGGGGCAAACCCAACTGGGAGCATTTACAGGACGAACTGCACGTCCTGCTGACCGTCGAAGACACGGAAAACAGGGCGCAACTTAAGCTGCAGAGGGCTGTAGAAGAAGTCAAAAAGTTATTAGTACCGGTAAGTATTTGAAATTAATTTTTGATCAACTAATTAACGATTTATTTTTGGATTACAGCAAGCGGACGGAGAAGACGAACTAAAGAAACGGCAGCTAATGGAACTGGCCATCATCAACGGAACGTACCGCGATTCGAGCTCGAAAGCCGCATCGGTAGCAGGTAAATATCTAATTTTGTCGCAAGGCCACGCAAAAAAAGCAATACGCAAACGCACGTTTAAAATACGACGATTTCCCGCGGTAACCTCTCGTTCTGCTACGGACCTTACAGCCTGCGACGAGGAGTGGAGACGGGTGGCGGCCGAGACGCAGAGGCTTCTGTCGCCGGCGATCCCCGGGCTGGCGACGCCGATGCGCACGCCGACGACGCCGCTCGGCGCGCCGCTGATCCTGTCGCCGCGGATGACGGCCGTGCCGACGACGGCCGCCTCCATACTGAACGGGTCGGGGCCGCCGCTGCTGTCGGGCGACCCGCACGGCCTGCTCTACACGCCGTTCCCCGCCGAGTACACCAACTACGCCGCGCTAGCCGCCACGCCCCTCCTGACGGAGTACGCCACCGCGGATCACTCGGGTGGGTTGTTCGCGCGTTAGCCATTAGCGTACCGTCTCGACGGTACGGGGAAAAAAGGAACGGACGTTCCGCACTTTTTCTATTTTATTAATTAGCCGATTGTTACTGAAGTTTCGGTTCGGTTCTATCGGAATCGTAATAGGACGTATTATATTATTTTATTATTATTATTGAATTTTATGCGTACTATTACGCTATGTATAATAATTTTTATTATTATTATTATTCGTTCTGGTGCTATATAGTTTATACTATTGTCGTATGTAGTAATTATTATTTTTACGCATTTAGTTTTCGCGGCGGTTTATACGATTGATTTTAGGAAAAATGCGTAGGGAGTGGCGCGGTTTGAATTTTTCTTTTCTCTCGTGTGTCGGGAAGAAAATTTTCAACATTTATTCCTACGGTGTTATATTATAATGTTTTGTGTGCAGAAATAACGGAAAATCAATATTGACTACGGTCTGGTAGGCTACGGAATAATTTTTATTTCAAAAACCAAAATTAATTACTATAATTAACAAAACTTCAGAGTTGTTAACGTTACTTAATTTTTTTAAACGCATTACTTTATGCTTTTCAATGCAATCCTTTTGTTCTTTACTTACTAAATTCCCTTTTTGTTTAAAAGTGCTACTGTAGACAAGAAATCTAACAATTTACATTTTTTGGATCGAATTAAACTTGTTTAAATAAAACATTTCTTTCTTAACAAATCCTTTTTTAACAATTCCGTAGCTTATTAAACCGTCAATTATTTTTTATCGTAGGGTATGATAAAAACTATTTTATAATCTGTTGTGCACACAAGTACTGGAGTACTTCTATAATAGTTATTTTTTTTTTTAAATTATAGTAAGGAAGAACGTTATTATTAGTTTTTCGTAGATTCGCAAGTAGGGCAAAGTTAGTGTAGTTATGCAAAGTGCCATTTCAGACTACTGCAGTACCTTAGTGTATATCGTACTTAGCGTAAAAGTTAACAGTAAGCGCAAATTTAATCGAATTTCTATTTGCTTTTGTGGATTTCTGTAGATCTCGGTGAATATTCTATGCGACGAGTTAATTAATTTAAAAAGAAATCAAACCAGTTTCGCTGTCACATTCAAAAGTAGCAATTTTGCATTTTTGCACTTTTTCTGTGATATATTTCGAAGTACGAGAATTACGAATAATCTTCTTTTTTTTTAAATTTCCTTCAGCGTGTTTCCGCGCGAAAATTTCCTCCCAAAAATCACTTTGTAATCTTCGTTTTAAACCTATTCGTTTTGAACGTAAATTTTTTTATCTACAACAACTGCAATTTATGAGAATCTAACACTAGCGCAGGTACTAAAGTAGGATAAAAGTGGAAAACTTAAGCTGCAGTCGCAAAACCTCAAGAAAATACCTCTCTGGTCACATCATTAAATAGTCAATTTTTTTACGTAATGTTTTATAATTTTATTAATTATTCGCTGTTATTTTATTACTTGTAGTATTATAATATGCCATAAACTGACTTTTTTCCATATACACGTCTCTATGAATATATTCTCAAATGGTAATGTTTGTAATTTTGAAAGCTTTATAAAGAGTGTTTTGTTATTCGATTATAATTATTATGTGTATATAGATTTTTTTTAATTTTATATATTTTGAAGATTTCTTTTTATGTAGTTCTATCTACGTATATATATATATATATATTTCTGTTTACGTGCATATACGTAACGTGGGTTTCTTGCATTTTTTCTTAGGTTGTAATAAAATTTTCACAATTACCTCACACTCAAAATTGCGTAAGCTAGAAATTATGTGTACTCGATTTTTTCTCGTTTCTTTATGGATAGTATTATTATTCTGTACCGTAAATAGGTGTGTAGATATTTCGTATTTATGTAAGTAGATAAACGAAGGAAAAATTAAGATGGGACTTGTTTACGAAATCACAAAAAAATAACACGAAAATTATTAAAAAGTAATTTAATATCGGCAAACTTAAAAAAAAAGAATTTTTTTTTTACACATTCTCGACGCAAAGACAGGCTGCTTATATAGCAATTTCTTATCTGCTAGTGGATTACAGCAGAAGCCGCACAGTCGATCAAATTTGTAAACAGGTCCCGTTTTTCGCGACGTTCGCAACGCACTCTGTCAATTTTCATTCTGTATGGTGTGTAATGTGTAAATTTTTAATTTTTGTCGCTGAACTTCGTAGGTGCAGCTGCTAAGCAACGCAGGCATTTGGGCCAATTAAGAGAGCATCCGTACACCAGAACTAGCGCTCTATCTTAAGAAAGGTTAGTTAAACGTTATTTTCCGCTTTACAGGTCGTCTGACGATGATTTTATAGGTTGACGATGTCTTTCTATTGCGTCACATTTTTTTCTTTTACATTACGTTTTTTCTATAACGTTATGTTTTTTGAAAAAAGAATCTATAACAGTATTTTTTAAATTTATTTTTAAAGCTTTTTTCGTTTGTTTACGGCAGACGTAAAGCTGTCGTAAGTTTAAAAACGTTAAATGAAATAATGGAACAGAGGTTGTGAACAAAGTATATTATTTTAGATCGATTAAAAATTAGCTCTCTCTGGTTTTACTTTTTCAGTCAACACTTTTTGTTAATAATTTTTTTTTAATTTGCATTTTTCTATTACCTTGTTCAATACTATGCAGAAATCAATTAATTTGTGCATATATCTTAGACGTATAGTAATTCATTATATGTTACCAAGTAATTGAAAATATTTTAAATGTTTGGTAATACTTATTTTAGTTTTGTAAAATTATGTAATAGACTTTGAATCTTATTTATAATCTGCGAAATTTCCATTAAATTTACTTCACGACCAAACGGAAAACCCAATAGGTATTACCAAATTGCAAATAACATTTTATTTTACGTGCACTTTTGAAATCGCATTGCTAGTCGATGAATTAATGAAAATTACTGCGTAATAATACGTTACGCATCACATATTAAATCAAAATATTTATGGAACAAAAGTTGTGATATTTAATGCTTTAAACAAAAAAGAATTTTTTACAGTTGGAAAAAAAGGTCACTTCGAATGGATTTTCTATTTATTTTAATGAATCATTTTCTTTAGTATATCAACAAAACAAACAATAAGTACATTTTTAATTAGTATTTTTTCTGTTTGTACGATAGTTTTACAAATCACATATACCTTATTTGTAAGAAATATTATTATATTTATAAAAATATTCAATATATCTATATCTACGTATATATATTTAAACACATTGCCTCTATATTGGTAATATATAGAGTTTATATATTTTTTGTATATTTGTTGACTTGAGCCAATTGTGGAAAAATAAATTTCTATGAAAATCGATAATGGCATTATTTTCCTGTAGTCTAGGAATTATTAATTTTTCAATTAAAACCAGTAGGTTTTTTTTTATTAACCATAATTAATTCTTAATCAAGCAATAATTAATTCTTAATCAACAATTATTAATCCACAAGGCCAAGTAAATAACTAATTTTTTAATACATACTCGTTTTTAGTATACTACATTAATTTTGTTTTAATAATTTTAATAATCTTCGGTAAAACTGGTCGCAGCGAATGAATGGTATGTCACAGTAGGTTCACTAGCACACTATATTAAAACGTTAACCTTCGCACTCACATTTTATACTTTTCTTCAGTAGTCTAAAGCTAATACTCTGTGTATCTGAAAAAAATCAAAATAAAACGCTTCACTTTTTATTAATACGTTTGCTCGCTAAACGCACCATTTCCGATTTTTAATATAGACTTGCTATTGAACTGGACGTTACATCAAATGTATATCGAAACAATGGGAAGTGCTTCGTCGATAATGATGTTACGGCTTGTAAGTTTTTTCTTTTTTTAAGTTCGGATACCGTAACATCGTTATCGACAAACGTACTAAATGTTAATCATATTCCTTTCATATGATCTCGATAAACATTCCAGTGTCCCATCGGATCATTTCACATTCTGCATGTTGTCTTTTAAAAGTTTATTGATTAATTAAATTATTTTATTGATTAGTTAAAATATTTTATTGACTAATTTTAATATTTTATTGATCAATTAAATTATTTTATTGATTAATTATTTTATTTTATTGATCAATTATTTGATTTGATTGATTAATTGAATTATTTATTGGGTGAATGAGACACTGGAATGCTAAATTACATTGCACACTTTGATTTTGCTGCTGTACGGTTGTTTTTTTCTCCTTAAATTAGTTAAAAGTTGACGGGGACGGCAGTGGAATCTCGGTGTTCAGTGTAACGACAAGTCATCTCTCGAGATACGTATTTAATAATAACTTAGTACCTAGTGAATAATACTCGATTATTAAAATGAATAATATTAATCACGTAATTTTCGGACTACTAACAACTGTTTTTTTCTTTTCTTTTCTGTTAACACCTTCGTCACCGTTGACCCTAAAGGCTAGGAGTGCTAACAACACCATACCAACCCCACTACTACCACTACTACCTACTGAGTGAGTCAGAACTCTGCCGCTACTAATCACAGAAGCTGGAAGTGTGTTTCCCGTGGGAAGGGTATGTCTAACAACAACACCAACAACAAAAAAACAAACAAACAAACACTCTTTACTACCACCACCACCACCACCACCACCAAAAAAATACATCACTAACAATTAAAAAAGCAACAAAAAAAAATGCACCGTAGTACGAAATCGTCGCGATTTGTATTGCAAAGTTTATTGCGTTAAAACTAGCAATCGATGTGTTTTCGGATACTTCCCGAATTCACCGTTTGTCGCAAAACAAAAAAAAAACACATGTTTATTTTACTGTATGGACGCAGAAAGAGCAGTTTCTGATAAGAATCGATTTTATAACGTAAATTTTCGCTACTGATATGTTCTATCAAATTCGCAACATTATACTATCGGGAAATTAAAAAAAAAAATATTAGTATTTCCATTAAGATTTCCGTTATAAAATCTTTACCGCTGCAGCATAACAAAAAGAAAAATTTCATTCAACAATTTCTCAGACGGTACAACGACAAACTTCTTTCGAATTTCAATTATTGCAGTGGAGGTTGTACGTAATATGTAAGATTTTCGTATTAACGACAATTTTAAGTTTTCTAAAAACGTCGCAATATTAACGAATTGGCTTGATTGTTTCTTAACGAGACTTTTTTTTTTTTAATGATTATCTACCACGATGGATATTATCGCAAAAGTACAAAACTAATGGAAAGTGCCAATGTTAAAAAAGTGCCTTATACATGTTTAAAAACAAAATTATATAAGTCGATGATGCGTCAAGTCGCAGAATTAGATTTAGTTCGTCGAGGAACTTAACATTATTCGTACGTTAAAGTGCAAGAAGAAATTTTTGCACATCAACGTATATATTGTTATATTTTATTGTCGTAAATAAAGAGCCAAGCAATAAACTAGTAAGGTAGGTATTACTTTATATACATATATAAATACTTATATATATACATGTTTACCCATTATTGTTTCAAAATGTGTGCTATTAATTTACTTGTATAATAAAAAAAAATAGGTTTTGTTAAATGTTGAATATATAGAACGTAGCTATACGTATTATATTAATTTTAAATTGTTCTATAGCCAGTAATTAATTTTTTTTATTCAGAAATATATTACTTTTTAGTTTTGCTCGCGTAGATCTGAAAACGAATATATATATATATATTATATATATTTTTTGGAAATCTTCCGTCCGAAAGTGCCAATAAAAAATAATAACAAGTGCTTATAACTTGAACTCATTATATTAGTACTTATTTACTACACGTTTTTTTGACAGATATTTGATCTGATCGAACAAAATACTCAGTAACGAAATGTTGAAAAGTTAAGGGAATTGATCGTGCAATGAATTGTTTGTGCAATTCTGTATATACAGGAAGTTTCTGTTAGTCGACAATAATCAACAGCCTGTACGTTAAAATAAAGTCAAATAATATTTCCTTTTTTTTTTAGACGTTTAGAATTTATAAATATTACAAAAAGTATATTTTCTTTGTAAATATCAAAAAGTAGTAAGAATATTGATTTTTGTTCTTGTTTTATCCACACTTATAATTTGTACTTTAACAACTGTAATAATGGTAATAATACACTTATGTATGGTTGATAGCTGTTTATTATTATTACTTTTACGTTTTTAATAAATGTACTTACATATGGAAATATAAATTTTCTTTTTTTCTACTTCTCAATTGTTCTATAATTTTTATTAAACTACTTAGTAGATAATATCATCCATATTCTAGTGTCTTAATTTCCGGAAAACTGTTTTATTTCTTGTTGTATCTTATATATATTTTAATAATAATACGTAAATAATTAGAGGACCGTTTACTAAATTTTTGATCTTTTACAAATTTCCGATTACAATTTTCATTTGGAATCATTATTTCTATGCCCCAACTGGGAGGGCGCAAAAAATCGTTATTTTACAATAAAAATATTCATTAGAAGATATTAACAGAGACGAATAAAAACGGATCTTATAATCGTTATTATGTGTAAGAATTTTTATGTAACTCGAATTGTGTGTAACGAACATAATAAACGAACCTAACATTAAAATATATACTTTTATATTTCGAAACACACCTGTATATGCAAAAACGCCGCTTTCTTAACCTTTCCACCACATTTCCCCAAATTAGAAAATTACTGGCGTGCGCCACCCATTTTCCTCAAAACCCTTTTTTTTTCTTTGCGAGAATATTTTTTTAATTTTATAAAAAAAAAATTATTGTTTATGTTTATTATTGCTTATGCACGAACATTTAAGGACTCACTCGAAGGTTATATATGAACAAAAAAAAACCACTCTGGTGAGTATACATAAAATTTATTTCGAAAATCGGCGAACTCTTTTACAATTACGTTTCCGGATTTATCTTTAAAACCGAATTAGTCACCCTTGCGATCAACGGCTCTAATTTATCGCTCTCCAAATCCCTCCAAACATCCCTCAACGTTTCCGCCGCCTGGCTCATTTCTTTTCCGGCAAACTTAGGCACTTTCAAACCGAAAACGATAAACGCCTTTTGAACCAACGGCGTGTACTCGTCGCACATCACGTGGAAAGCCTGCGACACATTCGACTGGACGTCCTCCAGATTCCTCACGACGAGAACGCGTTTCGTTCGCAGAGCTTGCTTGTAATCGTCGATTAAAATCCCGTAATCGCGGAGGTATTGTACGGTGTTCAATTGGGAACCGTCCAGGACGATCGGTTCGACGTCCGCGTCGGCGTTCAAGATTTTCGCCGCGTACAGCGAAACGTTCATGATTAAATCGTTCGATTCGCTTTCGTGATTCTCCAAATACAGGAAGAGGATTATCGAGGGTTTATCGAAGCTTTCGATTTCGTTTACGTTGCTGACGATGTATAGCCAAAAGTCGTCGGCTTGTCGCGGAAATTTCTTTTTCAAAGAGCTTATTAACTCGCGCGCGTTATCGCTGTCGAGATCGCTTTTTATCCAGTGGTTAACCCGAAATATAAGCGCTATAAGTATTATCACCATTGTAACGCAAATAACTACGTTATTATGTAATTTTATATTACGGTATCTCGTGAAGTCGTAACCATTTAATTGTTTATTAATGTGTTTATTTACGTTAATTACTGAACGTGAACTTTCGTTCACCAAAATTTTATTTGTGCTCACCGCCTGTTGAACATCCCCTGCGACACTGCCAGTCGTTTCACCCTCGCTTTCATCCGTTTCCACTTCACTTTCACTTGCGTTTTCTTCTTCGACAACTCTAACCTTACTCGGCGTCAGTTTCTCATTTTTCTTTGATTTTTTCGCGAGTTTTGGGCTTTCCGATTGCACGGGTGACAGGACCTCTTTGTCGTGAATGGATCTCCGTGCCGTAACCCGTCTGACGCCGGCATTTGGTGTACTGGTAGACACGGGATCCTAGATAAATGAAGGTTATTGCTAAAAATTGTACGGTTCCACAACGGTCAGTTACAGTTAATGATAGGGGGTGAAATCTGACCGTAGAAAGTAATTGTCTTAAAGCAAGTTGAAAAGAATTGATAGAAAAGTAGAAGTAAAAACAATACCTCAAATTTTGTTCGACTGCGTTATTAATTATTTAAAAGAAAGGAAAACTTACCATTAAACTTTAATCTAGTTCGTGTCCAAGCCGGTAATTTACATAAATGTTTGGATAGATTTAAATGTTTAAGCGTTATCTTATCCAAACGATCATCGCACTTTTATAAACAATGTAAATATATATAATTTAGAAACGTCAGTGGGAATGGTAATGTAGAGTTCTGTAATTTTAACAGGTTTAAATTTTTAGACGATAGGTGGGGAGGTGTGTAATGAATTTCAATTCAACGGAAATCTAAAGTTGAATTACCAAGTTTAGTTTTCGTTTCATAGATGAAAATAGGAAAATTATTAATTGAATCGTCCCATGTTTTGTATAAGATGCAATTTTATAAAACTGCATATTTTTTCGTATTACGCGATTGGCTAAACTGCAAAGTGCAAACTGCAGTTTCTGGAAATTTGACACTGGCGCCACAAGTCTCATTAATTTCTTGGTTAACTGACACAGTAAATCCGTCAATATTTTAAAAGAAATTTTGAAATATTTGATTTAAATAAGAAAAGTAATGGCCACCGCCAGGTTATTGAGAAAAACGGTAAGCACCTGCTTATTTACAATTCTAATCAACCAAAACCAAACTAATTGCTCGGTTTAAACCTCAAATTTTGAGTTGTAAAACACATTTTGTTAAAACAGCATTACGTAATCGCGTTTATCCAGAACGTTTTCCGACGAAAATCTTTTTCGGTACACTCGACGAAACTATTTTTATCTCGTCGAAAGGTTATGTTATGTAATCAACTTCTTCCCGAAATAAAAGTGGGGTTATGTTTTAGTTGACATGTGTCAATTTCACTTCAAGTTTTTTCTTTGTAATTTTTAGACTCCGAACGGTGTAAGGTTTTTCGGCAGCGAAGCCAAGAAGTGCACTCTTATCCCCGGCGACGGTATAGGTCCCGAAATATCCGCTGCGGTCCAAAAAATCTTCCAGGCCGCGAAGGTACCGATCGAATGGGAAAGCGTCGACGTAACTCCGGTCCGGGTAAGTTCTATTGAGGTATTTTAGTTGGGTTAGGTAATCAGCTTCGATTAAAAGAAACCGTGAAAGTGTCGATACCATCCTGTACCGACTAACGCTTTAGGGTCCAGACGGAAAATTTGGTATCCCACAGGCGGCCATCGATTCGGTTAACAGAAACAAGGTGGGCCTGAAGGGGCCCTTGATGACGCCCGTCGGGAAGGGGCACCGATCGTTGAACCTGGCCCTACGGAAAGAGTTCAATCTGTACGCGAACGTGAGACCGTGCAAAAGTCTGGAAGGGTATAATTCGTGTTTTCGTATTCATAATTTTCGTTTTAACGTCGTCGCGACTTTCAGGTACAAGACTTTATACGATCACGTCGACGTCGTGACCATCCGGGAGAATACCGAGGGCGAATATTCGGGTATAGAGCACGAGATTGTCGACGGCGTCGTGCAGAGCATCAAACTGATTACGGAGGACGCGTCGAGACGTGTCGCCGAATTCGCCTTTCAGTATACGAAGGAGAACAATCGGAAAAAAGTGACGGCCGTTCACAAAGCGAATATTATGTAAGTAAATAATCCTTTAAAAATTACATTACATATAACTTTGTTGTTAAAAATTTACTTGGAATCAACAAGATAAAAATTCCGTGAGGTTTTTGAGTATTTTGTTCTTTTTGTATTTAATTCGACCGGGGTTTTAGTTGATTAAAAGGTTACCCACTAAAATAGGTAATCTTTTTTTTAGTCTTTAGAATTCCATCCCTGTTTTTAGCTTGAACTGATGTATTATTATCCCCTATGTATTATTATTAGGGCCCAGATCTTTATTTATTTAAAAATGGCAAATATTTAAATATAATATTTAACAAAAAAGGTGAAATATTTATTAAAAACGCAATATATTTACTAAAAATTTTTAATACACAAAAGACTAGAA
>JAWQRJ010004147.1:0-11330 GCA_033557515.1 Diorygopyx duplodentatus
ACATTTTCAAACATCTTTTGTATGAAAACGGCTCATACCAAAATTTTTTAATGCTCTATCAAATCCTCCTAATCGACCACCAAACGACTAGCAAAAAATTCTTCAAAAAAAATTAAGTTGGGTTAACTTGACATTAAATTTTCAAACAGCTTTTCTATGAAAACGCCATTGGTAAATAAATACTTCAAAAAATAAGTTTTTTTTCTGTTCTTTCCTTCTGTAAGAATCTCAGCATCTTCCTTTACACTGGTATGCTTGTCGCAGTATCGAAAAAGGAGAGTGAGACCAAAGTCTCACTAAGGTACCATTGATGACGAAAGAAAGCCTTTACCGCTGCCTTGGATATCCCTTTGTCTTCATATTCCACTAATTTCTGCATTAGTAAAAGGTCATTTCTGGAGAAGCAGTTGCTAACTGCGCATGAAACCAGTACTGGACATAGGTTGTGACCACAAATGTAGCGAAACGCTTCATACCAACTTCTTCATTCCTTGCCATTTGGAATTCTGACCGGAACAAGCAAATTTTCAAGGCATAGATGATGCAAACCATCCAGCTGGCTCTCTCCAAAGCTCCAGGTTGTCTGAAATGAACTCCTATTTGTGGTGTGTCTCCGAGGAATATAATTGTGAGCTCAAGCATTTCTTGGTAGTCATTTCGTGGATTGTTAGTGAGTAACTGCTGCTTACAGAACATAATAATCTCATTTTGATTTGGTACAGAGCCTTCGATGGTGTTAATTTGCCACTTATCTATGATAGACCACTGTTGTTTGAAACGTTGAAATAGTTTGATATCAGGGCCAGTTGAAGGACTTTTGTAGCAAACAGCGAAAATATATTCAGCAACAATCTCCGATATATGATGTCGACAGACAAGGTGCAGAACATCTCTTCCCACCTTGTCCTGAATTATGTTGCAGGCACCCGACTTCAGGCCTGTGTTGCTAGAAGTTGTGTCAAAAGACAATGCTGTTACACGATCTTTAACGCGTCAGTCTCCTAAGCAACTCTCTACAGCATTTACCATGGATTGGTCAGTTCCTGATGGAATCTTTGGAACTCCATGAGACCTGATCCAGAAACAAGAACAGGCACCCTGTCAACTTTATCCATTCCAGTCACCTCAGGTGGAAGTTTTCCATCCCAGTGAACTGTCAATGGTATATCTGGAGAAAACGATTCTTTAATGTGATCTGATATTTCTTGTCGAACACTGATTCTTGTCGTCCTGCTTATTGTACTTCGATTGATTGCAAGATCTTCAACATTATGATCCAGACTAGCCGCTGTTGCAGAAAGGAGATGCACTGCTTTTCTGTCGCTAACCTGTGTGCGATTTAAAGCAAAAGCTACATTATGTGACACAATATTTTCCCATGTGTGCCATGTTTTCTTTTTCTTGATGCAACACTAGCAGCAGCAATATCCTCTGGCTCAGTTTCTTCTGTACTGCTGCTATTAGAAGTGATCAATTCAACTGAAGCGTATGATTTCTTTTTTCTTGCTGATGTTTTTCCTGAAGTTTTGCTAGTGCTGCTTATTTTGTCTTTTTACATTCTCATTTCTTTGCTAATTTTTTGTCTATACCACTCATGTATCCTCGCCTACCTTTTTCTCGTTGGGCTAGCAAGAATAACTTGTCGTCTTCTATGGTCATCATCTTAAGCGCATTGGCATGAGCAATGTCAAAAAGATCCTCTAACTTCTCTTGAAAAACCTTTCGCTTCTGGATCTGTGGAATATATCTGAGAATTTATAACTTATCGATCAACTTTAAAGTAACGTACATAATGATTCAAAATTTATATAGATAGGTCATCTTTCAGTTTAAAACTGAAACTTTAAAACATGCACTTACAAGTATTAGTCAAAAGTAAGTTTTGTGTTTCAATTTATAGATGACGTTTTGATAATGGCATTTTTTAGGGCCATACATTTTTAGGAGCATTGCAATACAGATGGCCAGGAGTCTGAAAATCTTTCCAGGCATCTGAGATTAGCCAAAACAATTAAAGAATGAGTGTTTAATCTTTTGTAAATATTTAACATAAACAATGGTATGCCCCACCCCTCAACTAAGAAAATAATACAAAGAAAGGAATCTTAAACCTTTCCAAGAAAAATAATTAAACAATTTGAATAAGTAACATACACTAAGCTTTGTTCACTTTTTGCAACAAAAATCGAAAAGGTGATTTCAAGATAGCGAACCGAAACTTACAAAAATAGAAATTTTAATTTGAAAACTGGTGCCTAAAGAAAATGACAAACCCTGACTTCCCCCGTGTATTTCGTTTCGTCGGTGATTCCACGTTTTTACGCGTGCTCTGCACAGTTGCTACTGTTGCCAGATTGGTTATTAGATTTAGCTTTAAGTTTTGCATTAGAAAAAATATGACTTAATTCGTGTTTTAAAAAAAAAGTAATTTGATTTAATTTTTGAATTAAATCAAATTACACAATGAATGGTTTAATGAATTAAACCATGTGAATTCATGCCAACCCTGATAAAAGGTGATTAAAATTTTCCTAATTCCTTGCACAGTTTTGCTGTTCTTGCGATTTCGTTCACTTAATTCTTATTTATGAAACAAAATGTTATTATATTTTTAATTTGGATATGCTGAATTTTAGATCCAATTAAAAACAGAATTGTTACTAAAATACTGCTCTACTGTGTTTCTATTATTCAATGGTAGTTCAAGTAGTACTCTTTTATTTTATTTTTATGTTAAGTAAAATGTATACAATAAACAGTTTCGTAGTTCGCTAATTTCTTATTTCTGTAAATAGGCAGGATTGATGTCTGTATTTTTTACTTCTGAGAAGAAAATAAATTTCTGAATTGGTAGGTAATTGTTTTATCCATAATTCTTAAATTATCCCTATCTCAGAATTATCAAACGAATCTTTACCAATCTACAAATGGGAAGCCTAGATTAAAAATCACAAACAAAAAACTGATTGAGAAAACTGGGTTGGAAAAAGAGCCACTGCTAATTTTTGTAAATTTAAATTCCACATGAAAAAATATGGAAATAAAGTTTAAAAACTACAAAATCCAGCAATTTTCATTCAATAATAATCCTAACTGAATGTAATCAGGTTTTTTGTACATTATTTTTAATAAAGACTTCCTGTGCAATTTAAACTTCCTGCAATTATTATTGATTTGCAACTTAATGCAGTCTTTTCAGCTTCTTATAAACGAAAAAAACTGGTTGGGTTGGGAAAACTAAATATATAATTCTACGTAGGAAAATATTTAAAAGTAGAATTCAATATCGAAACTTTATATGAGTTCACATTTTGGTTGTTTAAGTGATCTCTTCGTCCATAGTTTTCAAAAAGTGGAATTACAAAACAAGAAACTGATGAACGAGCGAAAACAAGAAATCCGACAGAGATATTCTTTGAAATATTACAATAGAGATAATAACAGATATCCTTTGAAACATATAAGCAAACATGCACAATAAGCAAAAATAAATAAGACACATTTCAATAGAAATGAGCAAATTTTCAATATTGAAAGTTTAGGGCGGTTCAAAATTATAATTTTTTGTTTTATAGCTTTAAGGGCCCTGTTTTATAGTTTTAAAAACTGATTGGACGAAACAAAAAAAATCAAGACACAATAACGAAGAATGAATTCAAAACTACCTCTGACATGTTTAAAAAGTGATAAATTTTTACTTTGTTTTCAATTTTCGTAATTTTATGTGTTGACTTAGTAGTTTCTTGCAACTATTTTTTACCTTTTATATGTTTAATTTAAGTTTACTGAATTATAGACTTCTGAATTACTTAAATTATAGAATCTTAGATTTCTCTGAATTAATATATGTATTCGTATTTTTTGAATTTGTTTACTTAATTATTAAATTATTTATACTTATCATTTTAGAGTTACGCCGATTTTTCTTCTAAAAATTGGGAAAAATATATTATAAAACTTTATGATATATGTGTTCACTTACTGTTCTTTTAATTCACATTTGTTTATGTAGTTAAAATATTATTTAATTATTTTAGCCCAAATTATTTTACTTTTGTCAGTCATTTTTTGCCCTTTCCTTTAAATTGAAGTATTTTTTGTATTCAATATTTTCCAAATAATTTTTTTCTTTTATAGATTGACTGAATTATGGGCATTGTATTTATTGTTATATTTCCAGATTAAACTTTTGCTTATATTAAAATTTTATCTATGTACAAAAGTCTCAAAGGAAGGGGCACCTCCAGAGATATCGCCTCCAAAAATTAAATTTTTTATCACTTTATCGACAATATCTTGAAAGCTACTTAACCGTTTGTAACAAAATTTTCGTGATATACCCTCGACGGTAATGGGGTGAGTGTGTAATGCTAAGGGATGCTAAGGCATTTTTTACATCCCCTGCATTATTCGTTAAATGATATGTCTGTTCTAACTTACCCCTATAATGTACCATCTTTGAAAACAAAATTAAAACTTTAAACCGCGTCCTTCAAATTTTTGTTCGAGAATTTATGAACGAAAAAGAATAATAAATAATAAGTGTATAAGAAATTATGATTGTGAACAGATTTTTTTAAATTAATAACTTACAACACTTGAAGTTTTTATTTGTGTTCGTATTTCTTACATGATATAGAAAAATACGTTAAAAGGAAAATTTGCAAATATCTATATATTTTTGAGAATTGTTGTGAATTTTGATCAGCACAAATACTTCGAATTCGGTTTACTTCGGATTCTTTTCTATTCGCTTTCAGGGAAGATTTATTATGTGGTTTTCAAAATGCGTCAAATAACATTCAAGACGTTTAAACATTCTTTTATCGGGTTATTTTTCGTGAAACCATCATTTTTCCAAACCACTCTTCATCGATGTATCTGCTAGGTAATTCTCCATCACTACTACTGATTTCCACTATCGCCCAAGCAAGATTTAGTTCCCTTACTATACATATAACACTATCGTCGCATTAGCTAATACTTTTTATTTCTTACAGCTATACAATTATTAAACATATTAACAGCGTATGACTAATATGTTACAACAAGAAATGTTTGCGGTGAATATAATGTAGGTGTTTTCCGTGGTTGCATTACAAAATCACTGTACAGTTGTACTTAAAACTATTATGTAATTATGCAATATAATGTTATTTGCAATGTAAAACGCGGAACTTTGCGGAAAAAAATTAAGTATAGAACATGTAGATAATAAAGAAAAGCCTCCAGTTTTTGAAATCGACCAAAAACAATAACAGAAATAGGCCGAAACCTTGTGACACATAAAAAGCTGTGTATGTTCCAAATGTAAGCCCAAGCGGAAAAGTGGTTCCAGGGTATTATATATCGTTTTCTAAAACTAATTAATTAATTTAATTTTGCAATGCAAATAAATATTTTTTTTTGATTTAGGCCTAAGCGTGTTACACTATTAAAAAAATGACCGTTCGAAATAGTTGCAGTTGAGTGATATTTAGTTTTATTCTAATGTGTTTAATGTAGCACTTGTAATAAATAAAAATCTAATGTTTAAACGAAAAGTGTGTGATACCAAGTACTGTAAAACAGCAATTATAGCAATATTAAATAAATTAAAAACTATTTTCCAACTTCAAAAATGTACTAAAGTAAAAAATAAACTAATTGTTGCAAGCAATGTATACAGAATTCATATTTTGGTTATGGCTGGAACACGATAGCTCTTTAAATTTAAAATTGAACTTTGAAGTCGGTGCCAATTAACAACAACGGGTGTACCCAAAAGTTAAATATGAAAATTTGAACATACAACTTGACGAAAAAGTTTTAAATTTAAATAAATAAACATAAATATAGATACATTACTTTCACCAACTAATTTACTTTTAATTTTTAGTGTCTTTTTAAATCACTAAAAAAATGTGTATTGTTCTGTAGTCGTTAAATTGTTTATTTTTTGTTTTAATTAATAAAAATCTTTTGGGGCATTTTATATATGTAATATTGATTAAAAAAAATATTTATAATTGTTTAATTACAAGAGGAACGTGCAATAAAGAGAGTTGTTTGTAGAACATTAATATAGTTTTATTATAATATAAGATCATCTCGATCTTATATTCTACCAAGTAAGCCACAAACAGAATTAATTATATTATTAATTCTTTGTTGGAAGAATAGTCGAAACTTTATAAGATGACCCTTAAACATTGGCAACTCCCAGTCAAAATGTGTAGTTTAATCAAGAGTGCATAAAACGGTAAGTAAGTAGTAAATAGGGCATAAAGTAATCCCCAAGTATATAAACATCTTAGAGCCAAGAGTCATTCTTCCAATAGATACTTATTTTAGTAAAATAATCTTACTAACCTTACACATACCACTTACTCTACGACTGAACCAACAAAATCTTAAGAAAGAAACAACAACAAGATACTAAATACGTGTCTATTTCATATTTTGGTAATATATCTGAAAAATAGCAAAAATACTTAGCAAAACTAATAAATATAAAACAACATTTAGAAATAACATCAATATTCCAAGAACTTTATTCAACGCTAAAAACATAACACACGACATTATGAAATCTGGTGTACATAAACTAAATTGTTCACTCCGTGTATATTGGACGTACGCAGAAATTTTGATATTAGATACAAACAACATGTGCGTTGCTATAAATATAGATGTATAGAGAAGTCAAACTACGCCAAACACTCACCAATCGAAGTCAAAGGATAATATATAATTTTATTTTTTTCGAAATTTATAAATGCATAAGAGTACTTCTAATGAATTGAACACATTGATTGAAATTCTCCGCTGCCCATCCGACCTAGGAAGTGACTGGGTTTACAACAACACCATAACTTGGTTATTTAAATTTATGTTTTGACGAAAAAGTTGTTGTCGAACATTAATTTGGTTTTATTATAACACTACAAAAACCTAAAGGATACTAATACTTCAAATTTTCAACCGTAGAACTAAGTTTCTGATCTGTAAGCAATATAGTTGTTGCTCATCTAATAATCCTTTAAATAACGTACTCACTTAATAATTATCCAAAACGGACCTACTATTGTAGTGCGAAATGATCGCTACTATTGGATAGAATTCAATTTTTTTGTCAATTTTTAACAGATGCATTGTTTTTTCTGGGGTCAAAACCATGATTTTCCAAATGGAATTCCCATTGCGTTAACTGCTAATACATAAACCGGCCTTACGATATCCATAAAACTCCCAACCATAAAAGTTTTACATTGTTTCTCCATAAGAGGTTTTCTCGTGGTAACTTTCTTAAAATCAGAGATATGTTAAATCTGCTTGTACCACGAGAAAGCTTGTTCTTTTCCACATCTTTGACGGTCGACTTCCCAGTAATTACTCTAGAAAAAAAATTAAAAAGCCATCCGCTCGACTGGACGCAAAACTAGCGCAGTCGGTAGGATAGTGACAAAGGACAATAAGACACTTCAACAGAAGTAACTTGGCGGATTTTCATTCTTCACCAATAACTCAAGTTCCCACAACAGCAGAGGGACGCCGCAAGCAGTGAATCAAGGTCCAAGGATCAAACTCTACTGGATCAACTGCTAACCACCTCCTGCGACCGTTCTGTCCAATAGGAGCAAGCCACCCGTTCTCAAAGAAGAACAACTGAAGGAAGATCGCAAGCCCGTTCTGGCCCAGGCGACGACTTCAGCCCACCGGACCGAGATAAGAGCTGTTCACTTGAGCAGAACAGCTCTAAGTAGTTGTTCTGCTCATACTGGCTCTGTATCTACCCCGAAGGAACGGAACAGAAGGAGAAACCAACAGAAGAAATGAAAACAATTAGTTTGTAAGTGAAAACAAATGAGCTCGTAAGAAATTTAATACACCTTGACTAAGAAATACCTAAAACAGACAGTAAACTCACTCGTAAAAACTTTGTAGGGATAGAATTCAAAGATTGATAACTTAATAGATCAACTAACAAATTTAAAAATGAACCCTAATCCATTTCAAAGACACCCCCATACAAGAGCGTCAATCATTCAAACAGAGATTCAAGCCATAGCTAAGTTTGATGGTGATACACAACTTTACACACAACTTTACCCCTATTCATTGAACAGGCAGAAGATTTGGTGCAAGCTTATTGTGACTTTCAAAATGTACAGAATCCAATTTATAAATTTGTTTTAAAAATCATTAAAGGTGTCTAGACTATTTGTTAATGCCTTACGGTTAATAGCTTCAAGAGAAATAGATACTTGAAATGATTTAAGATTAACTTTGCAATCTAATTACTCTGATCAAAGATCTGAGAACCGTTTAGTAACCGACATAATGAACATAATGCCACAAAAATGAGAAACACCTTTTGATCTAGGAAACAGAATTCGGTTACCATTAAATTTACTTTTAACATCAATAAAAAAATTACTCAATGCCCCTGAAAGGTTAGTAAAATCTGAAATTTGAAATTTGGTGAACACGTAGTTAATTCAAACCCACAAAGTTTAGAATTTGCTCAAGCTAAAGTTGTTGAAAGATAAAACTGGTTATACTTGTGTATATCTTATTTACATAAAGAACAAAAACCATTACAACAAGTATATAATAAATCATTTGAACAGCAAGTGCAGAAGTTTAACCAGCCACTTCCATTACCGCCAAAACCACCACAATTTAGAAATTCGTATTTTCCACAACCGAATTTTAATAATAACATCCCCAGGTACAATTTGCAATATAACCCTTATCAACAGAGACCAATGTTTCAACGTAATTTCCAAACTCAACCAAGACCACAATTTAATCAACAATTTCCTCCAAGGCCACAATTCAATCAACAATTTGCCCAACCAAAACAATCATTCAGAAATTAAAAACCACAACAAATGGAAACAGATGGTTCGTCGTATCGGAGGCAACTATTTAATAAAAGACCACGTCAGGAAATGAATACCCCGCTACGGGAAATTATAGTGATGAAATAAATTATGATGAAAATAATGAATTTAATGAAGATGACCTAAATCCAGATTTTGAGTATTATAACAACCAAGAATTTTCTAAACAAGAAAATGAAAATTTTCATGTAACAGCCTCGATTTCATCTCAGAAGTGATGCACATTAATGAAAACCGTATAGCAAAATTGCCTTATATATTTCAGATTATATAGTTTATTCCCCCCACACTATTCAAACAACGAAAAAACACAAGACAACACAAGATCATTTCTAAAGATGGAATTAAACTAGACCCAGAAAAAATAAATTGCATAAAACAATTTCCAATGCCTAAAACGAAAACTCGGATAAAATCATTTTTAGGACTTATAGGTTATTACAGGAAATTTATTAAAGATTTCGCTCGAATAACAAACCCTTTAACAAAAAAAAAATATTTTAGTGTTTTACCAAAGAAAATAAAAGTATTAAAAGAAAATCATTTTTAAAAAGCCAACCGCTCGACTGGATGCCAAACTCGTGTGTCTGTAGATTTTCGAATTAAATATAATTTTATGGATTTACAGCCCCAAAAGAAGCGTCAAAATCTTGGCAATAAATGAAAATATACAATAAAAACGTTCAATTCTTATGCGGAATGCAGTATAATATATTCTAACAGAACTAGAGCAAGTCTTAGAAAGACAAGATGTTTACCAAGATGTTAGATAATTGGCAAACAAAATTATTACAGATAATTGACAGATTCGACTTAGTTTTTGTTTTATAACAACCCAAATATGGTAAATTTCGAAGAATATCTGGTACACCGTTGGTTTCGCAATATTTTTCTGGAGTAATTACTGGGAAGTAATAACCGACAAAAACCCACTTTTAGATGCGGAAAAGAACAAGCTTTCTCGTGGTGATAGTGGATTTAACATATCTTTGATTTTAAGAAAGTTATCGCGAAAAAACTTCTTATGGGGAAACAATGTATAAATTTTATGGCTGGAAGTTTTATGGATATCGTAACGCCGGTAATACATAATGCAGAAAAATCGTCGAAACAGGTGCAAGTGGTAAAAAGTTTGTCTGATGATTGATTACCACATTATAACGTAATCATACGAATTACATCAAATATAATGGAATTAAATTATGAGTTATAAGACAATAGAGGTCAACAAAAAGCGAAAATTATTGTTATTATTTTAGTGTCCCAACAGCTGAGTGCAACTCTGCGTTTCGTAACCGAAGGCATAATGTGCCAGATGAAAAACTTTTCATTTGAAATGCAGGAATTTCATCTTTGTTGCAATTATGGGCCCATCTATATGCAACCGTGAGAATTTATCGCCGCAACGGGAGAGAAGTGTGCGTGTCCAGTGCCGATCGTGTGTATTGTTTAATTATACGGTAATTGTGGCGACCTAACTATTTCCGTCCGTAAATGAGGTCACTTGCGCAATTTCAAGAATGAATATACACCAGGCGGTGCGCTAACCGTTAATTCGCCCAACAGCCAGCCCGCTCATGTAAATATACAGATACATAACGCGGCCGTATGTATGTGCACGGCGTCGTTGCTCCGTGCGTGTGCGCGCATGAGAGCATCGTGACCGAGTTCGACTAAAATTATTTCGTTTATAACGGAGAAGAGCCGCGCGCTCCCACTGACACCATTATCTAAAAGCTAAACACAACCTGGTTCTTACCGACCAGCCGCCTCCGATAGCAGAAGCCTAAAACTTTGAATATTTTCGGTGCGCAACGTTGAATCACAATTTTCCCGCAGTAAAGTTACCACAGCAAAATGTGAATTTACACCGATTTGCGATTCTACATGATTTGTCCATATTTTCCCAGAAAAAAAGTTCATTCATTCCCAGAAAGTAGTTAGAATTAAATAAATAGGTTGAAGAAATAGATCTGACGGCGTAAAAATTCGACCGAAGAAAATTCTGTTTTAGATAGTACTAGCATTGGGCTGTCACGTAGTGAGGGCCGTTTCGAAATATTTTACTTCCTTCTTGTTTTGTAACAATCTAAATATGGCCAATTTGGAAGAAATTCTGGCACACCGTTGGCTCAAGGAACAAGCTTTTTCGTAGTGCGAGTAGATTTAACAAGATATGATATTAATATCTTTAATTTTAAGTTATCGCAAAAAAACCTCTTATGGAGAAACAATGTATACATTTATGGCTAGAAGTTTCATGGATATCGGTTTTCAATACAAATTTTGCTTTTTCTTTTTCCCCTGTAATATAGAAAGTACCTGGTAGACCGAGCTAGCGCTCGGTCTATCAAGTACTCCGAGCTTCGCTCGGACTTTCAGTGTTCGCCTCAGTTTGCATATATTACAAATGAAGATACGTAAATAATTGCATTTTAGTTA
>JAWQRJ010004148.1:0-11330 GCA_033557515.1 Diorygopyx duplodentatus
TCAAAACACTGTGTATTGAGAGGTATACGACCTACGTTGTTATGCGAAGGACAAAGTTTATGTACCCCCAATGCCAATAACGCTGCAAGCATTGCAGGAACGCATCACTGCTGTGACGGAAATCGATGGGAAACCGTTGGGATGTGTGCCGGGTGACTTAGGGTGCACACATTGAACATTTGTAGCATGTACCAGAAACTTGGTGAGTGTAGATATCTTTTCATGTATCACCCGTCTTTGTACGTCCTATACTTGTAAATAGGCGGTCCTTTGAAACCCGATGAATCATTTAGGCTAACCCTGTATATGATTCTGCTTGTATTTATTAAATATTTGCATCAAGCATTAAATAATTAAAAGTTTCGTTCGCATTGACAATGAGTTTTATTTTCACATGTGCACTTGCGTAAGATAATTGTAAATTAAATCAACTGGTGTGGCTCACTCACACGACTTTCTCTCACTTAACCACCCGACCTTCCCTAAACACTTTGGACAAAATTGTGGACCTTAAAAGTGTTTTCAGTTTAACGTTTTGGGCGACGTTCTCTTAATTTTAAAGGTTAAAACACACACCAGGGATGGAGAAACATAATGGATATTTGATTATACGACATTCAAGAGTTATGAATACAAAATTTGAGGCTTTATACAGTATTTCCACCAAAACTGAAAACAAAGAACTCTATAAACGTACTGAGTTTCATTAAAAACTCAATTTCCGGGTTGCCTAGTTAGTAAAAAATCCAACAGACTTAAATCAGGAGATCGCGCAGACCATTTCGTTGAACCCCTTTTTGATAAGGTGTTCTAATCCAAATTCGTTTCCGTCAATGTCTGCCTGAGATTCAAATTCTTGGATAATAATAGGGTCAATGTTGGTTTCTAGCATCCTCTAAGTACGTATTGACATTCAGATTTCCTTCAATAAATTATTTTGTTACTTCACAGTTATTTCATAATTATTTGTGGCCGCTGAGTGTAACCTAGGAATAACCTTCGTTATTCCAGTGCCGGCACTTGTGTTATAAAATGCATATTTTGGAGATAAATATATGGGGAACTGATAAAGCTAAAGGTCTGAAAATTTGAACAGTTGAACAGCTTCCGTTAATTATAATAATAAATGCATTTATTACCCCATAAAAAAGTACATAAATAAATTATAAATTCTTACTATCAATAATAACAGGTTGAAAGGTTTCATTCAAATGGAATGGCCCAAATATTATTTAATTTTTAACAACTTTCGTAAAATGTTTGCAAGGTCTATACTTAATCGTTTTAGAGACATTGAATTTTTTCGCAACCGCAGCAACATTTTCAAAAATTGAATTTTCATAATTAGACTTATGCGATAATGTTCATATTTCATTAGCTGAGACGTAAATTACTAATTAAGATAAATTACTAAAGAAAATGTTCAAATCGTTCTCCATTTATTTCTAAACAAATCAGAATTCTTCTGATTTGTTTAGAAATAGTAGTTTGTGATTTTCAGAAAGCTCCTCGAACGCGATTTTCCAATTAACCATTAGCTGAGAACCATTGAACTTTTCATAAATATACCCGGTGGGACATTCTTCTTAGGTACGTTCTTTACAAAATTGAATTTTGAAATAAGAAAACTTTAAATGACAAAAAGTGATTTTTTTTAAATGGCATCTACGAAATATTTTTATCTTGTCGAATGTAGAATTAAAATCCTCGTTAAACGGTCTTGGGTTTCCCCATACTTAAAATGTATCGTTTTCCGATTGTTGAATGTTTTTCGAGCCATATTGCTATAAAAGCGATCCTTTGACAATACATTCATTTGTTGTAAATAGAGTTGCCTACCAATTAGTTATCAATTTTGACGATTGTGTAACTTAGGTCGGTTGATTTCATATTTAGGGTGAAAACTTAATGCAGGTATCATTTGGAAATCGAATTATATATCCAGTGAGATATTTCGCATGTTCCAAATCAGAATTCTTAATTGGTGGGCAACTCAATTTACAACAAATGAATGTCGAAAAATGAAGCTCGAAAACCCTTCAACAATTGGAAAAGGATACATTTTCGGTATACGAAATCCCAATACCGTTTAACGAGGATTTTAATTCTACATTCGATAAGATAAAATATATTTAATAGGTGCCATTTAAAAAAATCACTTCTTGTCATTTAAAGTTTTCTTATTTCAAAATTCAATTTTGTAAAGAACGTATGCAAGAATGTCCCGCCGGGTGTATACCTGAAAAGTTTCATGTCTCAACTAATGGTTAATGAAGTATGAATATTATCGCATAAGTCTAATTATGAAAATTCGATTTTTCAAAATGTTGCTGCGATTAAGTTTAGGCTTGGGAAGCGTATTACGAAAGTTGTTTAAAATTAAATGTAGATTAAGAAAAAAAGTCAAATATTAATATTGGTGTCAGTCATTCCATTTAAATCAACAAAGCTGTTGTCAACTTCCCGTATAACCGGAACCGCCAGCTTATTGAATATATTTTTATTTTTTAGTTCCTTTCTTATCACGTTTAAATTCAAATTTTCAGACTACCAGTTTTATACGTTCCTACTTATTTCAATCACTGTATAATTTAGGGTTATTACTACAACATAAAATACAATAACATAAAATCTTTCACAATACCTGATGTTTCATTTGATAATCAATAAGACAAAACACATTTTATAGTCTATTACATTTCCTGTTCCGAGATTTTAATTATGAAATATTATATGGTGAACGAATAACTATAACCCACAACATGTTGACCAATGAAATACTAAAAGAAAATCATGCTTCACCTGGACATCAAGGTTTTCAAAGAACCTATGATCGTGATAAACAATTTTATTTTTGTGATAATATGAACAACAAATTAAAGATTATAGGAAGAAGTGTACTAATATCTGTCAAATAACAAAAACAGATTTTAGAATTAACAAATCTCCCATGGCTATTACAATTACACCGAGATAGTATTAAATGACTTTTCGGAGTTCCAGGCTCAGTTTTATATAGATTCAATAAATTCATAGATCGATGGTCAAAACGAACTGAAATAATTATGCAACAACAAGTTTCCATAATTTCGCAAACGGTTAAAAATGTTAATAATTCATTGTCAAGAATGAATGACAAGATTTATAATATTGAATGAAAATTTAAAAAAAATTAATGCATTTCGAAAGGAGGTTTGGAAATGTAATGATTTGTAAATGTAAGACATCAATTTGAAGTATAAATTCAGTTATCAAATCATATGATAGTATTGATTGAAATGAGTGATGAATTGTTAAACATTTTAGAAAGTTATGGGAATGATTTTCTAAAATGTTCAAAACTAATTCAAAGCGGTATCATTAGTTCATCATATTCTCCCTCCAGAACAATTATTTAATAAATTAGAGAAAATACAAGCAAAGTATATTTTACCAATATCTTTAACTATTGATCATGTTTATCAATATTACAAAATTATCAAAATGTAGTCGATTATATTAAAGATAATTTATTAGTAATATCTTCTGATATTCCACTTGCTAACATATACACTTACGATTTACATCAAATGATTTCCTTGCCAATATCCCATAATGACAATCCTACGATCTTTAGATCTACGATTACTAGATGTAGATAATCGAACTATATTACCTTATAATTCACAAATTCAAATATTGGTCACATCTGAAGATGTAATTCATTCTTGAACTATCCCATCAATAAGTGTTAAAATTGACACTACTCCAGGACGACTAAATCAAATTCAATTTTTAATAAATCGAGCTGGATTATTCTTTGGAAAATGTTCTGAAATTTGAGGCGCAAATCACAGATTCATACCAATTGTTATCGAAAGAATTTTAACTAATTTTTTATCAAATGAATAAATAAAATTTAATCATTAGATGACTGAAATGCAAGTATTGGTCTCTTAAACCATATAGTAGTAATTTAGCAATTACTTCTAATGAAAAATTTAGTTAATCCCCATAATATTAGCTTGTCAAGCTAAAATCACTCATTTAAAAAGAGTAATTTTTAATCCCACAAATAGCACCATTAAATTGATTACTACTATTTTTAATATTTTGTATAATTTTTATATTATTTAATATAATAAATTATTATATATTTAATTATCAAATTAAAACTTTTAAAATTAATTGAAAATGATAACAAATTTATTTTCATCATTTCACCCAGGAACTTATTTAAGAACTTCATTAAACTGATTAAGAATATTTTTAGGCTTATTATTTTTACCTACTATATATTGATTAATCCTATCACGTTATAATTTTTTATGAAATAAAATTACTATTACTTTACATAAAGAATACAAAATTTTATTAGGAAATAATTCTATGAAAGGAATAACTTTAATTTTTTAAAGTTTTTTCTATAATTATATTTAATAATTTTTTAGGCCAATTCCCATATATTTTTAGTCTTTTATTTTAACTTCAATTTTAACTTTATCTCTATCTTTATCATTATGATTAAGATTTATATATTTTTTATTTGGGTGAATTATTAATACTATACATATATTTGCTCACTTAGTTCCTCAAGGAACTCCCCCAGTATTAATCCCTTTTATAGTATGTATCGAAACTATTAGAAATATTATTCGCCCTGGAACATTGGCAATTCGATTAGCAGCTAATATAATTGCAGGACATTTATTATTAACACTTTTAGGCAATACAGGCCCATCACTAAACTTAATTTTAATTAACTTTTTAATTATTATTCAATTATTATTATTATTAGAGTCTGCTGTAGCAATTATTCAATCATATGTATTTGCTGAGAAGTAAACTTTCACCAATATCTTTAACTATTGATCATGTTTATCAATATTACAAAATTATCAAAATGTAGTCGATTATTAAAGATAATTAATTAGTAATATCTTCTGATATTCCACTTTCTAACATGTACACTTACGATTTACATCAAATGGTTTCCTTGCCAACATCCCATAATGACGATCCTACGATCTTTTCATATATTGAACCTACATATCAATTATCCATGTATCAGTAGCAAAGACATATTATCATATGATTAATGACTCCACAAACTGCAAGAAGTACTCTCTGAATGAATGGATATGTTTTGAACTTACTACACCAAAGAAACATTTCGACACATTTCGCAGAAATTTAAATTCGACTTTTGAAATCAGAAATGGAAATACAGAACCCACTACAAAAAAAAACGCTTGACTCTTCACTACAAGTTATCCTGTTCAACTATCTATTATTTATATAACAAAGAAAATTTTCAAAGAAAAAGACGCATCCGAGACGGGACTCGAACCCCTTGTCTTTCGTTTTCCGGACCACTGTACTGAATTAACGCTATACTACCCGGGACATCTAATTTCTTGAAATTATTTGTTCCTATATCCGGTACGTGTTACACAAACCTGTTTTCTATACTTAGAATACAAGGTAAATCGTCGTTTCAATATAAATACTTCCAATTTAACCAATGCACTTCCTCATACCAAAATTAATGAAGACGAATATAATCCTTAATTTGGATCTTCGAAAACTGAAGTTTGCTCAACATAAACTAAAACAACTCGACGAACAGATTAGAACGATTACAGATTAACGAACGGTTAAGAGCAGCTCAATAAGCCTTTTGTAAGCCATTTTAGTGGGTATGGATCACTCACATGACTTTCTGTCATTTAACCCCCTCTAAGATATAGCAAATGTGAGTAATATTTAATAACTAATAAGTAATATTCAATTAATCACTTCGATATTCAACTATTCAATCAGTGTTGAAAAACTAATTTCTATGGTATGATGTATGTGTGTGTACGGTTACATACAAATTAGAAGTATATAAAGTGGTTTTTATTACAGTTATATTTAAAATTTACTTATTATAATAGTTTAGCTGATGTCATTTTTATTGTTACCACTATTTTGTTGTTAACATTTAATGTAGTAGATAATTACCATTACTAAGTGCAAATGAATCATAAACTGTACTACTTAATTAACCAATCCAGAAGTTCATACTAAATTAGTTAATTATACATACAATCAGTGATGCAGTTTTTTTAAAACATTATTGATAATTTCTGAAAGTCGAAAGAAATTGTTACTTCACAAATTTTAAGTAATGAAGTTTTTGTGAAAGCACACATAACTTGGTAACGCTGCAACATAATTAAAGAAGATTATATCGATGTAAAGCCAATAATAAAGAGAATCAGAATATAATAAAATATACAATTATTCCATTAAAAAAATCAGATGAGTTAAAAAGCTTATTTAATGCCACATTTACTCCTTACAGGAATATTTCCATCTCTTCTAATAACCGAATTATCGACTGTGTAACAAAATTTGGGACAACCTGTATAGTTTCATAACTATACATATTTAGTTATTTTAGTAAACCAAATGATATGAACTGCCAAATTTACAAAATACTATTATATAAACATCTTTAATACGATATAGCATTTTTATCTATTATTGGAAAAACATAAAAAAAGTTACAAGTTTCCAACCAAATAAACATCTTATCTTAATTATGCATATATACATACACAGATATATATATGTATATATATATACAGGGTGATTCAGCATAGCGGTTACAAACTTTCAGGAAAGATAGAGTACACCTACACGATGGAAAATCACATAGGAATGCCGCTGTCCTGGCGCGGTAGTGACGTCATAAAACACGTCACGAACAGGGTGAAAACACATGTTTTTATTCTTAGTACAGCAAAAAATTGATAAATAAGAACAAAAAGGGACAGCGATCTCTTTTCAGCGATTTCTCACCCTGTTTGTGTCCTTCCTTTCTTGTGTTTTGTGACGTCACTACCGCTCCAGGAAAGCGTTTCCGACCATGCATCCCTATGTGATTTCCCATCGTCTACATGTACAGGACAATTTACATCACTGCGAATGAAAATTCAAAAAACAAAAGAAGAATTGGAAGAACTTTAAAAAAAGTTCCAAGTTTCAAATCAACACAACATCGTATAATAATTAACACATCGTTAATTAGATGTATTAACATTATACGATCAAAAAAAAATTTTTTATTCAGTTAATTTGTACAAAATAATAACAGATAATAATTCAAAAAATATTATTTTTTGAATATTGTAATTTTACAATACACATACTAAAAGTATTTAAAATACATTGAACGAATTACTGTAAAATTTCAAACCATAAACAGGAAAAATTTGAGTATTTAATAAATAATTATAAACATTTCATTTACAGGAATGTCCCTGCACACATCACTATTTTTGCGCTTTTTTTTTTAAATTTGTGATTTCAAGTGGATCTACTAGGTATAATACAGAAATAATCAGTTGAACATAGATTTGAACAAAATCGCACCGTTATTGGACATTTTTTTACTAAAAATGACATTGGTTTACCATAGTGGTGCGGTAATGCGAATCGAACTGACATTTTAAGTCAAATATATGACATTTCAAGCTTGACAATGATTAAAATGTAATTTTAGATCAGTTTTTTATTTAGAATTTCAGAACGATTTGATTTTGGAACGAATAATAAAACATAATCAAGTACCTGTCCATACTTTTTGTGATCACATCGAGCAGTTTGATGGCCCCTTCATCGTCGCCCACGCTATCAATTTACCGTCCGAACGGAACGAGGCCCCGTGCTCCTCCCAAAATGTAAATATAAATGAATCTTACCTACTGTCGTGTGCTTTACATTAAAATATATACCATACCATGGTTAAGTTTGTTTCCATTTCGGCTTTCATTTACATTATGCTTTTATTTTAAAAGTAGTTATTAATATTCATGTAGGGAAATTTTTGGATAATCGGTTGGTCAAAATTTTGGACCGAATTCTTTATATGCCGGTATCGTCTTGCTAATACTTCTTTATAATTTACTACGCTGGTTATAACTTTTAAGAAACATCTGTTGTTTCACAAAGGAATCAAAAGCATCCAAATAATGTAACCCATGTTCACAAACACTTAACCAATGCCGATATAATTTTATACAATGCAATATTTACCATATTTATTATCCAATATTTAATATTATTTATAGTTTTTTTATAAATACAATATATAATATTTAACCAATGTTTGTAAAACTTTAGACTTAAAAGTACGTTAAAAAATGCTGGATTTTTCCCCTTGGAAGCTGACCCTCCAATAATTCTGCAACGCAACGATAGTTTGGTATGCGAAACATTGCCGCGCCTGTGCAGCTAAAGGAATAATAAAATTAATTAAAGCCGGGCGTGGTAGTCCAGTAATTGAAATTCGGAAATCCACAACGAAGCAAACCCCAAAGTATTATAGTCGGTTTGGAGAGCAACAAGCGGATTGTCACCGCCCATAATTTCGTTTCAGCGGGACAATTCTCCGAAGTACGCTAAATTGTCCAAACCGCATTATCCTCGACGCATTGTCCTGATGGTAATATTTTTCTCGTGTGTACATCCATAATGGATTGGTTTATAAATCGTGCAGAATTAAACGAAATTAACGCGACGCTGAATCCAGTTAAGCTCCAGTTTCTTTTGGAAAAAACGTTTCAATTAGAACGGTTACAGTTTCCGATTAAGCTATTCCACGTAATCAGATGAGATTATTTTGTCAGGACAACGTGCGGACGGATCCACAAGAACGTGAAAATGTAATTAAATTGAAATGGGATCTCGCTGAGTACAGGGTGTGCCTGTGTCAGCTTAAACAATTCTTAAAAGATGCCGCGGAGATTGCAGTGCCCACTCGACGCGCCAGACCAATCTCTTTGAGAGAAATCGCAGCGATGCTATTTTTTTGTCATTATGCAAAGGCTTTTTTAAAAAGGGGGAGAAATTACGCAGTAAAAGAAAGGTAAGTACAAAATAAAAAGCAAACTTTCTTACAATGTAGTTGTATGTTTATAAGAGCACTGCACTTTTTAGAGTAGCCTTTTATTCAGACTTAGAAAGATTGGATTTTGGATTTTGGATTTTTAGAAAGATTGGATTTTGGATTGAAAATTTCAGAATTGTTAGAATTTTCGGAATCTTTGGTAGGTAGGTACTCGTGACCGTAGTTTAAACCGCGGTAACACGAATTTTCAACGAATGGAAAATAAGAACCGCCATGAACTGGCCGTCGATGGCTAAAAACAGCCGCTATCGTAAAGGTGTAATTAACCTAAAAGTATAGAACACGGCACATAAATCGTTGCCAAGCCCAGTGTAAATGTAATGTATTATAAACCGTTTTATAGACTGCGCTTTGGTGGGCCGGGCCATTTATAACCCCTAATCGTTTATTGATAAACAAAAGTTTCAACGCTAACGTTAACTTTTACGCGAAAACACCGCGATCAAGAAAAACCCCGCTTTACGGGGATCAAAGTGCGGATATTTTAAGTTAATTCTTTGTTGAACGAGCGATTACGTCACTACTTCGGAAAAATTATTATATATAGTTTTTAGTGAGATTTTGTAAAATCAATCATTTCGTTGTGTTATGGAGGGGACGTTAATGAAGTTTAATAAGATTATTTAATTCACTAATACCTCCAAAATCCGAATTATTTCAACACAGTAATAACTTGTTTAATTTAAATGGAACGCCCTGTATATATACCAAAAATAGATGTAAAATTTAATTGTCTATAAAATACTATTAAGCTTCCCTGTAACCCTGCAATCCAACTCTCCACGTTTTGATGAAAAACGCACATTTTTCAGAATGCAAACTGATTTTAACAAATATAATATTTATCAGGTCAGGTTATCTGGCTGTGACGTCAAGCCGCTCAAAGGTTATTCTTTAAACACTCGTCTAATTAACCTATCATGCGCTTAATGGGATTCCTAAGATCAAACTAAGTCAATAATTGCCCCACTGAAATGTTTGTTCGAGCCCCTTTGAGTGTCCCGAATCGAAATGGCAAGAAAATATTGAATTTCGTCTGGAACGGTAATTAATTTTAAGCCTTTGTGGAAGCCTTGCGTTGCAAGTAAAGGTAAACAAGCTCCGTCTTTATCGCGTACACGAAAATAAAAGTACAATAATCTCGAGTTTCATTTCGCACGTTCTCCCTCGGAGAACAACTCTGATATTATATCCAGTACACATGTGTCGTCGATGGCACAATTCCCTAATCTCATTATACAATACCCGGGGCAATTAAGTTTTCTCTAAAATAAGCTTTACTCGACTAATCCGAAAGATAAATATCATAAGTTTGTAAAGTTTGCAGGGCCAGTTTGAATAACGCGGCATATAATTCGCCGAATAATTTGCTTCTGTAATAACTGAAAGACCGTAATATTGACAGTCGGTACAAAACTTGGACTTCGCTAAAGACGCAAAAATTCGCTCTCGCACGACGGAAACTAATTTGACAACTTTCAAAGCCGTTTAATCTTTGAACTTTCGCGAAAGTGTTACAAGAAGGAAAATAGGAGGAAATCGATTTCCGGTAAATCGACCTGAAAGGGCGTATTATTGCCTGAATAGGTACGGCCCGAGTCGTTAGAACTATTCAAACGTTCTTCCATTGAAAGTGAAAAGTAATTATTTGTCGCATTTGTCAACTGTCGATTTATAACGGACCTTTCTGCACGGTGCACAATTAACTCCCTTTTATAGCGTCAGATGAATCTACTACCCACTAGAATATTACAGCTGATGTGATTGAATATGATTAATAATCAAAACGGTACATAATTATATTTTCATTTCATTAGTAGATTGTTTAAAGGGACCGAAAATATAAGTCTGTATCCGGTTGCGAAAATTGTTGTGTTAAACCAACAAGATCGTAATTAGGCAGATCAGAAAGCGTTTAGTGCAGGTAATATAAGATTAGAGTAATTAATTAATTTTAGAAGAATTTGGAGTTAATTAAAGTAGTATTAAATAGACGACTACAGATATTATTGTGTTGCCGGGAAATAATCACAATCGAATATATGTGAAAATCATCAGAATTCAGCATTTAATTATAAAGTAAAACAGTGATGACAAAGCCCAGTCAATACTACTCTGATAAGGACTACAATCGTTTTTCATAAATATACAGCAAGAAAGTTTAATATTTGCACTTTCTATTAATATTTTAAATCTGTTTGGCATTGGAACAGAATAACTTTTCGCGATTCACACAACACAGGTCCGAACATTACAATATTGAAATTTCCCCATCGGTTAGCAAAGATTTGTTCGGTTCCCTAAGAGATAAATAAGTCTGGGGAATTGGAGACGAAACTGGGAAATTCCTTGGGGCGTAAGGCAACAGGGGGAAAGAACAGTTACAAATCGT
>JAWQRJ010004149.1:0-11329 GCA_033557515.1 Diorygopyx duplodentatus
TACAATTGTTGGGCGGTTAGAAATAAGTGGATTGCCTAGAGAATTCATGTAGAATTTCACCTCATTGGTTTTCACGTCCTTTAACTTTCCAAATCCTTTAACTTTCAATGGATTTCAGTAATTTTCCATAAGAAATTTTATATTCAAGATAACTTTTTTGCAAAGACATCTTAACACGGAGTTCCTTCTCAATGAAGGTTATTTCTGAACTCCTCGGGATGAGATTTCTAAAAACATTGTTTGCGTTATTTCAATTTCAAATTCAATGGAAAATCCCAAATTGCTATGTCAGAATTTAAGAGAATTTTCGATAAGAAATCTTGGATTTATCGCGTTCTTTCTCAGGAAAGCCCATTTGGAACCTCGTGAGATAAATTTTTTACAAGAACGTTTTTCGTGGCTCCAATTTTAATTTTCGTGGAAAATACCAAATTACTTTCCTTTGGAGTATTGAGTTCATATTTGAAATTTAGAAGTGGTGGGCGGTTAGAAATAAGTGGATTGCCTAGAGAATTCATGTAGAATTTCACCTCATTGGTTTTCATGTCCTTTAACTTTCCAAATCCTTTAACTTTCATTGGATTTCAGCAATTTTCCATAAGAAATTTTATATTCAAGATAACTTTTTTGCAAAGACATCTTGACACGGAGTTCCTTCTCAATGAAGGTTATTCCTGAACTCCTCGGGATGAGATTTCTGCAGATTGTTTTTGTTATTTCAATTTCAACTTTAGTGGAAAATACCAAATTGCTATGTCAGAATTTAAGGGAAGTTTCGATAAGAAATCTTGGATTTATCGAGTTCTTTCTCAGGAAAGCCCATTTTGGAACCCCGTGAGATAAATTTTTTACAAGAACTTTTTTCATGGCTCCAAATTTTAATTTTCGTGGAAAATACCAACCAGGAAAGAAGAAGCATCAGATGGTTGAAGTAAGAGAAGGAAACATGAACAAGATACAACACATCAAAGAACAAATTACAACCATTGATTGGAACAATTTTACTTTTCTTGGAGGGCAGAGAATTTCTATATTTTATGTGTTTATTGGCTAGCCTTTGTTTAATTCTGGCACGTTGCTGCGCTCTAAACAGGTAGAGTTGAAACACACACATACACCTTTACTTCAGTCTGCTTAACAACAGTTACGCAACAAGGTAACGCGGTATATCCGGTGTCCTAAATACGCAAGTTGTTTGCATCCGATTCGTCATTTTTGCCGTTCCATATACGGAAACGGCCAAGTGGAGCGTTGTAAAACCGTAGGCGGCGCTGGTACACAACTTATTATCATTTATTATAAATCAACCGGCGTGGTTCACCACCTGTCACGTCATTAACGTATTTTTCTTAGAAAGGAAGGGGGCAAAATAAGCTCTAGTGACGGCTGTGTGGGTTTCTAATTACTATTAATTGAAATTCGAAAAGAAATTTCGATTTTTTTATTCTGGACAATCGCCAAAACCTTAAAATATTTTTCAAGAGCGCGTCCACAGCGACGTAGTTATGTAATGAGGAAACGATGACGACACTTTATGCTCGCTCTTGATTTCGGCAACCAGCACCGTGAAAGAGAAAACTGGTTTTGATTCTGTTACACACTGTGCAAAGCCTTGACAATGAACCTGGCAGCGAAACACGAAATTGTACCGCTTACTTTTTTGAACTTAACCTAATTGCTATAATAACCAAGGTAAACAATCTGCTGTAGTAGTTGTTGTACTCTTTCATTGTATTTTTTTTTTAATGTAATGTAAGAGATATTTAAAAAATTACTTAATTTTTTCATAATGGTAATTTGAATATGGAAGTGTTCACATATTTTAACTGTTTGCTGGAAAGACCTAAGGAAGTCGTTATTATGCCTGTATCAATCAATTGGCTATCGAAAGTTATAATTTAGCCTCGGCGTGCCCAGCAAATCGAGCGGAAAATGGCCAAACGCTTTTGCTGGGCAAATTAAAATAAACGGTCGCTATATTGCCAATATAGCTGACCAACGTCCATTGGGTTTTGCGCGGAAAAATTTTCAAACTAGCGGTTTAGCGAGATATTAAATCATAGCCCGTTTGAAAATGGCGTAGTAGGCTCCAATTTCAGTTCTTTCAGCTGAGGCACCCTCAGCCACGAGAGCTATCATAATGTTTAATTTATTAGACACTCTAATCATATGTAACCGATTCTACGAAGAATACGAATTCGGTGCTTTCCATGAAAATTAGAATTGAAGGAAGAAAATAACTGTGTATAGAACGATCATTTTAAGGAGTTCAAATGTGATCTAGCGTGGTGAATCCACCACGTTTTTATTTTTGGTGCTCTTCTATTCCCATAAAAACTAAAAATGGAGCAACGAAAAAAATCTTTGGAGTACAGTCATCTTAAGAAGCCCAGAAATAACCTTCCTTGAGAAGGAACTCAGAGATTCCAAGATTTCTTAACGAAAATCCTTAATTTCTTTTTTAAGAAAATTTTAAGGATTTGGTTTCCCCAACACAAAATTTTGGCTACAGTTCCATTACCATCATCTTACTTGTTTCTACAGATGGTTATAAATGCTGAAATGTTCTATTTTTCCAGTTAGAAAAAAAATTGCAAACCCCTCTTCGATCGGTTCCGGTTGCGTTCGAGAATACTCGGGGAAGTTCGACTCTTTTAAGGGTTCACTCTTCCACTATAGCGAAGCGTCGGATTAGCTCCGGAGGTCTCAGATCGATATCGGGGGTGTAAAGCTGAGCCCACACGATGGAAATGTCTACTTTGACAGTCTTGCGAAATTATCCGCATCTACAAGATTCCGGTCTGCACTTGTTCATTACTTTCTAGATTTGATTTGAAAGATTGCGGGGAAGTTAATGCTGGCTTCCGTAAAAGTTTCCTGGAAGTGTCAGCGCGAAAATTGGGCCGTGTGAAACGGGCTTCGGCGCGCGAACTTCCTGACATTGAAAAAGTTTTCTTCGGGGACTTTCGGTGGCACAAAATTCTAATTGGGTCCCTAACTGCGAAAGTTTTGACAGCCCAGAGATTTATGGATGTGTATCGATGGTTTGGATTAAAATATTTATAATATCATTTCGATGTATTATTGCACATCGCTCGCTGTTGTTGTTGCTGTTTGTTAACTGCTACAGCGTGGCCTTTTTTGTGTCACGACTGCTCATTACATCGAGTAACCTTGCGCGGTGACGTGAATAATTGTAAAAGTAACCTTGAAATCGTAATCACGATTATACGGTTGCTTACTGACGACATGATGCTCATTGTCGTAGGTCTTTTCAAAAGCACCTTACAAATATTTGCGTACGCTATTGTTGATCTTTCGAAAAATAAAACTGGTAAATGTCATTCATACAGTGTATACGAGGTATACGTAAAATAACATTAACCGCATGTTTGACCTATATCTTTTCTGTGCAATTCATTACAAAAAAAAATGATACTTTCTCTTGTTTGTTTGTTTTTCGTATAACGCTTTAGGGTGATTTAATTAGTCTAATTGACATCTTATCCATTGTGTTGTATTCTTTTTTGTTTCCCTCTTACTCAGTCAGAAGAGAGAGAGAAGGTGGCACGAAGCTGTAAATGCAAAATTAAGTAGCTTTTTTCCCCAATCCTCCAGGCAGCGAAAATTCATTAGCATTAATTGAAACGAATATTGCCATCTCAGTGTTGTAGGGTGGGTGAAATGTAACCAATTAATAAACCGAATTGCCACTAGATAGGGGTTCTAGTGGTCCCTGAATATTTTATCTCCTTGTACCTGTCGGAAGAAATAATGTAGCTACAATTTGGATAGGCAAGTTATTTTAGTGCCCTTTGATTTCTGCGCGAATTCCTTCAAGTTGTTTTCTCCTTCGTGTCACCGCTTCCAGGAAAACCGCATACAAAAATAAGTCATCCACAAACAACTCGTGTGCGCCAGCCTTATCTGTGCACGAACGGATATTGGTGAGCAAACTCTATTATCTCGACACATTATTTGTAATAAGTTTCCCTTACGTTCTTTTCTTGTTAACAAAAAAGAAACGTCGACGGGCGCAGTAATGGCCGTGAATTATCTTCAGTTTAGCGGCGAGATCATGCCACTTCAGCGACTCCATTTTCCCTAACCAAGGGCTTCATAACGGGGAAATAAAATTGCTACCCCCGCGATATATACTGCGCTCCCACCTCCCACAGTCAGAGCCCCCAAAGTCGCCAGATGGTTCGAAGGGAGGGTCGCTACGGCCCAGCTTATAAATGTAGCCCAAATTCGGCGTGCGGCCCCTAAGAAGAGTGGTGGGGACATCAGACGGCCGACCCAGCGCGTTTTTCGCACGTCTCCTTTTGCCTGTTGTCGGGAGAGAAATCTCCGAAACCACCCTCGGGAAGCCCCGCTCTATGGACGTCGTTTACATTCTTTTACCACCACTTAACCCTACTTTCGAACTGTGGCCGTTTTGAGGTTTCATTTGATGACTTTAGTGGAGATGAAAGAGATAAAAGAGAATTGTGTACTCTGTTTATCATAACCCCTCCTCCACTAGTCAATACCATATATTTTCGGAAACACCTTCCCGAGGAGCCCAGAAATAAACTTCACATTCCATGGACCAGAAGCTCGTTCGTGGTCTTCTCCACAAAAATGAAAATTGGAACAACGAAAGATATATTTACTGAAACATTATCTTGATCAGTTCAGAAATGAACTTCCTTGAGAAAGAAGTGCTCAAATCATCACAAACATTCGTAATCTCCAATTTGACGTTTTCCATGAAAATTAAAGATTGATCAATGAAATTTTTTTTTGCGGAAACCGTTTCCTGAAGGGGTCGGCATGAACCTTCCGTGAGAAGGAAAGCTCATTTTCCAAAACCAAAAAAAAAATCCAATGCATCATCGACATTTCTCAACTCGTGTACGCGGAACGTTTTTCTTTAATTGATGCTCACAATCTAACGTTTCTTAAAGCCCATCTCCGGCCATTTAGCTACTAATTGCAATCGCGGAAGAACCGGTTAAGTAGTCAGTTGCGCACTCTGACGCTCCAAGGCATCATTTAGAGCCTTGGTGGTCTCTGCCGTTCTCAGTTTAGCACGTTTGCGTTTTCTATGCGCTAAGCTCTTTACTTCGCCTTCAAGCTTGTTCCTTTGGCGTGCTACTATTTTGGTAAAAGACCGTACGTTTTATACCGGAGGCATGGAGCTTGGGAAAAACTGAAGTCCCGACTTGCTGAAGTGAGACCGGAGTGCAGCAACGATCCTCGATTGCATAGCAGCGTGCACACAGAGCTTAATTTACGATATGTACGTTGCCTACGTGAGGTACGCAAGCGGCTCTGTGGGCAGGAAAGAAAGAAACTACGTGACGCTATGCCACGGACGTTTTTATGCCGTTTTTACAAGACTCCGACTCAACGGTACAGAGTAAGACCCCCTCGTATCCACTCTTCAAATAAAGATACCTTCAATTACTACTGCGCTGTAATCGATTGAGAATTTTTCCCACCTGACTGCGGATTTCCTACTTTGATTTCTTGCTTATATGGGGGTACTCGTGGAGAAGTAGACTTATTGAAATTGAAAACTGTACATTTACGTGTGGCAGTAATCCCTTATGATGATCATGGGAAAGATTTTGGAATTTGTGTGGCACTTGGTTTATTCCACAAAAATAAAAATTGGAATAATAAAAGATATATTTATTGAAACGTTATCCTGAACATTCCAAAAATAACCTTCCTTGAGAAGGAAGTCTGTAAATCCAATGTTTCGGATCGAAAAGCCAACATTCCAAAAGATGACCGTCTTCCATAAAAATTCAAATGGATCGACCGCAAATTTTTTTTGTAGAAGCATTATCCTGGGGAAGTCAGAAATGAACTTCTTGGAGAAGGAATTCGATAAGTCTACGATTTTCACGTGACAGCAACGATTTGCATTCCACCCAAGACTAGGCGTGGCGAAATCCACGCTACGGTACGGCACAGTTTGGTCTAGCAATGACGTTGCCATTATGCGTTTGTGTGGGATAGAATCACAATAAAGTTAACGAACAATCGGGCGGCCTTGAACCGATGAAAGTGAGTGCTCTCAACGTGGAAAGTAATAACGTGGGAACCCAGCTCGGAACCATTACTGACGCGATTAACGGCTGCATTCATTGAACTGTTTACAAAATATCGGAACGATACGGCTCGTATTGTGTTCCGCTAACAAGTCCTCCTATCAATGAGTTCCGTGGCGTAGTATTCGAGTTATTGAAGTCCTTGTAAAGGAAACCACAAAACATTCTTGTACTGTGGAGTGGGTTTGTAGTGACTGGCGTTTTTTGTAATTTACTACTCAAAAGGCGGGTACATTTAGAGAAAGATGTAAAAAAATCGTACGACAATATGATGATAAGTTTATTATTATACTTCCAAGATTAACTGGAAATATACTTGAAATTGAAATCCACGTTTTTGAGAGCAAAGCAGCTGAGTTTGGTTTCAATTTCCTTTTGAGCAATCCCCAGATGAATTATTTCATCTTTAACCAGAAAACTTATTGACGCATCCGTTTCCGGGTTGGACGCATGAGCAATAGGTACATACATCGGCACGTTGTACCGTTACGTTTGAACTTCCTTTTGATCAAGTGACCGTGAAGAATATGCTCTAAGTAATTTCCTAACTTAGAAACTATCCAGCTATTGTTTTCTAGTTGAGCAAAGAATATAATCCCAATTTTTGCCTTTCATTTGTCAACTTGTGACAAAGTCCTGTTGTAACTTTTTATAATTTTGTCTGCCATCTTTTTAGCTAGCGCTGTCGCTTATATATGCACCGCCGCTGCATCCATAATGAAAAATCCCTACGCCAACAATGACACTCGCCCAACAACCCTAAACAGCAATTACATCGCGCGCGCATTTGACTTGCAAATGATGTCCGATTATTGCTGCTAAAGTCCGCGACGCAACCCCGCTCGTCCACCATCAGGAAATGTGCATTTAGCGCCCTAACTTGCAGCGGTTCCGGTATCCTGAACAGTTATCCTTATCTTCGGAATCTCCGTGCACGCGATAAGGGTGCAGAGTAAACCTTTTCGTCGCAACCACCCTGTATACGTATTATTCCGTACAAGGACGACCATATCCGTGAAAAAAAGACGTAAGAAACGTATTGCTCGAGGTGCGAATTCGAGCGTACCGGAAATTAAGTAATTTCGTAAAGGTTTTAACATGGCAATATGCGTGTTAACTGCACGAGGAAAGTAGAGTGGTTGGTATTTACGCGAACGTTAGCACTTTCGATTAATAAGGGGCCGTTTAGTTTGAAAATGGACTTGCAATTTTTATCGTATCCTGATATCTGAAACTTTGAAGACTTTAAAGCTGGCTTCGATGAGAAATTTTGGATTTATCGAATTCCTTCTCAGGGAAGGCCATTCCTGGATACCTAAGGATAACTTTCTTACAAAGTTTTTTTTTCGTTATCGCAATTTAAATTTTTATGGTAAGTAACCAAACCAGTTTCTTTTCGAAGATTAAACGTGTATTGGAAATTTAAACTTGCGAGAAAACTAGACGTACCCTTCTTAGCCAAGGAATCCATTGAGAACTCTACATCGTTAAATCGCGTAGAAATTTCCAAAATCTATGGAGATTCCTTCGAGTTTTTATAACAAACATTGGATTTACAGACATCCTTCTGAAGGAAGGTCATTTCTGGATTCCCTAGGATATTATTTCTATAAAGCTCCTTTCGTAACCCAATTTTTAATTTTTATGGAAAGCACCAATGGAGTACCCAAATCTTTTAGAATATTGCATTCACATTCAAGATGTGGAACTGCGAGGAGGGTAGAAGTAAGCTTCTTATCCAAAGGATTCATTGGGAGTAATACGTCACAAAATCTTACAATCATCGCTAAATTTTATGAAAATTTTAATACAAATAATGGATAAGCTATTTTTCATTACTCCTATTTTGATTTTTCCGGTCGATATCGTTCGGAAGAATCTCCAAAGCCGTTGCCTTTTTACATACCGTTTATAAGCGCGATGCCATTAACGATACATATTCGTTAGCTCCTCCGTTGCGGTTTGGCCGTGCATCGCTCTCTCAAGAGATAAAGCGCGATGAATAATTTATGTGCATGTTTTCATATAGTTAATGGCCTGCACACACACACACTCGTACATATATATAATATCGACCCGCAATGTTGCGGTATTTATTATAAGAGCAATTCCGATCGACCTGACGTCTTCCCTCCCTTTTGTTCGCTTTTTCGGGTGATCATCTTTTTGGCCCGCGTCCGCCGAACGTAAATTGTAGATAATAACGAGACGTCTGCTTCCAGTCGGATTTGCATGAAAATAACTTGACGCCATTAAAGTTAACGATAATTTCGTCATTTGAATATCCGAAAGATTTATGTCTCGTCCTCTTCCTTGTACAGCTTTTGAACTTTTAAGGCCGTCCAAGATACGCGTTCTTCAATTATCTACAGAGCCTATTAGAGTCGTAAGCATAACTCAACAAGCAGGCTAATTCGAATAATGCATTTTTTGCGTGCACTGCATTCGAATAATCTTCCTCGTTGTTAGTTTCTTGTATCAACGCACCCCTTGACCGCACTTTCCTATCCCCAACCAAACCAAAGCACATAGTGAACCGTATGGGCGGTTATTGATCCGAAAAGAGAGACTGGGTAGGGTACATTCACGGCCAAAAGCGGTGCCGTATACTCCATGGTCCTCGGCTAGAAGGAACGGCTGGATGCGCTGACAAAGAGTTGTAGCATCATTTTCACGCACCACGTGACGTAATGATTACCGACGCACTTAATTACACACGACGCTATCGAACAACTACCTGTTAATGGTCAGCCAAGAGTACACTGGAACGGGAGAGAGAGAAAAAAAGACAAAAAGTCGCAGTGTTATCGCGAGAGAGGAAGCGGTTCCCAAGAATCGTCGCTAAGAATCGTCTCCATCACTCGGTATAAGTTTCATCGGTCTTAATCACACCGTATTTATTAGATAATTAACTTGCTTAATCAATATTGTAATATTATTAATTATCGCATTTGCATAAGGACGCCTATTATGTTTATTTCAGCTATAATAGCCAAAGAGAAAGTTCATATTAAATTAAAACATAAGTATACATAAAAAACCTTAATTAGTATTTAATTTTTTTCTATTTTACTGAGTAATGTGTTCATTGCACGCGTGTTTTCTTGTTGTTATATAATGTTACTTATGACCCGCCGCTAACTAATGAACAATTTAAATTAGATTGGAATAAATGTACCCAATCGTAAAACATTGAATCACTTTTTCCGTCCACATAAAGAATTATCAAGCTCAGACTTCCAGGCGATTTATGAATCAATTAAATCGGACGAACTGGACAGCTATTATTCAATGCAAATCATTGTTTAATAACTGCCATAAAGCGGGTAATAAATCGCCGGTTAGTTTCAGCAATAAAACGGAGCCATGACCGCGAAATTGGCTAGCTTGTTTCCTAAACGTTATATAATGCCAAGAAATGAAAACGTAATTTTGTATTGACGTGTTACACTTTTGAATTTTTTTTTCTCGCGTTTTCTTCCTTCTTGTCCCTTGCCACCCTTTCCCCTCGCTCCAAGATACTCCTCTCTCCTTCAAGCAGCCCGCCACCACGTCACCCCAACTCTTTTTTGGCCTTCCTCTCGTTCGTCTTTGGTTTTCTTTTCGTCTGCCATATTTTCTTCACCTGCCTCTCGCCTCCCATCCTCACTATATGTCCGAACCACTTCAACTGGCGTCTCTCTATTTCCTTCAAGGTCGGGTCTACATCTAGTTCCTCTCTTATGGTATAGTTCCGCATCCTGTTTCCCTTCTAGAGATTTCCCTCACTCCTCTAAGGTACTTCATCTCCATCGCTTGTACTTTACTTTTCGTTCTCTTCGTTAGGTTCCAGCTTTCACTCCCGTATGTTAGGATGGGTTTGTAGATCGTATTATAGAGCCTGAATTTTGTTTCCCTGCTTATCTCCTTCTTTCTTATAAATGGAGCATTTAACGAGTGGTATAGTTTTGTCGCGCTTTCTATTCTGCTACTTATTTCCGCTTCGTCCCTTCCATCTCTGTGTATGTTTACGCCCAGATATTTGAATACTTCTGTCTGTTCTATATGTCGTCCATTCAGCTCTATTGCTATATTCCTCTTCTCCGTATCCATCACCATAACCTTTGTTTTGTCCGTATTTATCTTTAAATTACGATTTTGCAGGGCACTATTCCACAGTTTTAGGTTATACTGTAGCTCTCGTTCAGTTCTTGCAAAGATAATAAGATCATCTGCAAAGGCACATTCTGCTATTTTCATAACCTCCATGTTTCTGTATCCCACGTTCATTTCTTTTGTACTCCCTTTCACTTCTTTTATTATATCATCCAGTGTCACATTCAAAAGGGTTGGGCTCAATACACCTCCCTTTCTTAGTCCTTCTCTGGTTATAAATTCCTTTCATTGTACATTTCCCGTTCTCACATAATTTCTCGTGTTTTCGTACATGCACTGTATATTTCTGCTGAGCTTCAGACTTACTCCTCTTCTCTTCAAGCCTCTCCATACCGTTTTTCTTGGTATGCTATCGAATGCCTTCTCGATATCCAGGAAGGCCACGTATATGTTGTTTTGTAGCCTTTTCTCTACGAGTTGTTTTAAGGTGAAAATGTGGCCCTGCACCCCTCTTCCCTTTCTGAACCAACTTTGTGGCTCCTCCATTTGTGCTTCTACAACTGTCTTTCGTCTTTTTTCTAATACGCGTTCGTAAGTTTTTGCTACTGTGCTTAATAGGGTTATTTCTCTGCAATTGGAATATGGCCTGTTATCTCCTTTCTTATGTATTGGTAATAGTATTCCCAGCTCCCATTCTTTGAGTATCTTTTCTTTTATTTCTTTCTCTCCATGCTATGTTGTACAGATTTGTTAACATCTTCACTCCTATGCTTCCCAGGTTTTCCAGCATTTCTGTTGTTATTGCATCGTGGACTGCCGCTTTACCCCTCTTCAGCATTCTTATAGCTTCCGTCACCTCGTTCGCACTTATCTTCTCTTCTATTTCCATTTCCGTCTCTTGATCACATTCATCCTTCTCGACTGACACCTTGTCGGCTTGTTTCTCATTTAATATTTCATCAAAATACTCCTTCCACCTGGCCATAATATCTTTTCTGTTTCCAGTATTTTCCCATCCTTGTCCTTTATATATCGGTTTCTATCTTGTTTACCCTTTCTAAGTGTCTTTAGTGTTTTATAGAATAACTTCTGATTTCCATGTCTGTCCCTTTCCATTCTCTCTCCAAACT
>JAWQRJ010004150.1:0-11329 GCA_033557515.1 Diorygopyx duplodentatus
TTTGAAGCTTGATGAAAACATCACAACGTATATGCAATGAATAAAATATTATTTTGTGGGATGAGTGAAGATATGATTGATGGTAGTCTAAATAAAAATTGGCGAGTAAGCCTGACACAGGAGATCCCATGGATAAGTTCATCGTGTATGCTGTAAGAGTTACCTTGTGAAGTTGAAAAATGTAGAGTAGTAATGTGGTATGGTGTTGAGTAATAGTATTACATTTTCTATATCCTTTTTTTCCACAAAATCTATTTTGCTAATGTTATCATTAAGAAAAAATTTAACTATATCCATGGTTTCCTTTATAGGTATGTTGGTATACAAGTTTTTAATGTCAAAAGAGATAAGAGTTTGATATTTATTAATTTTACATTTATTGAAGTATTTAATTAGTGTAGTGGACTTGTTTCTCTCTAGCTAGTTTTCTAGCTCTTGTTCCATACAGTTTCCAATCCCATTTTTATCCGAGCCCCCAATAAGTTCTTCAACGTAGCTTTTCCAAGTTTGCTTTATCTGTATTGGTCACTAATGATCTGATCGTTTTTATACCTGAATAGGTTTGTTCTGAGTATCCTATTTCTGTTTTATTGCTTCTCTGTATTCCTCGTTAAACCATACTTCTGTATGTAGCGGTTTTTGTGTTCCAAGCATTTTGTTTGCTATTTCTGTCACTACATTTTTGAGTTTTCTCCATTGTTCCTCCACACATTCTTCCGTAACATTCTCTAACTTTTTGTTGATTTCGCATTTATACTTATTTCTCGTTTCGGGTTTTTTAGCTTTTCTATGTTAAGTTTCTCATTACGGCTTACTTTGTTATTTTTTTCTGCATATCGTTTCTGCTTTTAAAATATGCTTGTATCAGATATGGTCTGACCCACATGGGTCACTAATAGTAACATCTATCAATCATCCGTGAAACCATAAAACATTTATCTGAAATATGTGTCGATGTAGATCACTGTATCGTATCCTCAAATTTCAAATAACATGTTATCATGTATCACACCAACATAAACCAAAAGAATACCGAGTAATAGTAATCCAATAAAATTCAACTGTCAAAGAAGAAAACTATTTCAAAATGACCTCTAAAATAGAAATTGAAAACCTATGATAGATAGCATAAAAATAATCCTAGGGCATCAATTTGGCTTTAGTAGTGCTCACTCCACCACTGGAAAGTGCACTGAGTAACAAACGACTCCAATTTTTAACTGTCTCGCTGAGGGTTTAATCCGATACTTTGTAGAACGTATTGTAATTTAGTAGTAAGAGCACAATTAACAACATTACATAAACATACATGTTAACACAGCCTTATTTAATTATATTTCATTTTAGGTACATTTACAGGGATTGGGGTATACCTGATCTTCGAAAGATACTAAATAGTATCGTATAAAATAAATAACGAATGTAAAAATCAAATAACGATGTAAAATCGAAGTCACGAAAGGTCGAAAGACTTAAAAACTGTATCAGAACGTAACCATAAAAGCACGTAGATGCTTTTAAGAAGCACAAAGAAGGGGTCTTTGTTACGCGGACGTACTATGCACGCAAGTTTCAAAGTTTCTGTTAAAGAGTTAAAGTCAACACTAAGTGAATCGTGAAGACTTAAATTACTTGATGCTGTGTTTCCCTGAAATGTAGTGCAAATTGTTGCAACTTTCTCTGCAACAATTGCGGAGAAAACTGACCAAAATTGTGACCAATTAGGGCACTATTTGAATGTAAATAAATAGCGAATTTTCTGCGTTGTTTCATGCATTATTCATCGATTGTTTCATCACGATTACTTTCCATTCCAAACAAATATTATTCAAATATTCGGATTACATCGACTATTCATTCTCGACCCGTTTCACTCTAGTTAGAATATTTTTCCACCTTTATTTTCCAATTCGCTGAACATCCAACGCAATTTTACGAATCAATATTTCTCAATCCAATGTAATAAGCACATTAATTGCTGATTATTCAAAAGTAAAAGGGTTGCAACAATAAGCTTTAAAAAAATATCTTTTTTTCACAGCTCCAAGCTCGGCATTTCTCATTCCCCATTCCTTCTGCTCCAATCGTCTTTACTTCACAAAGTCAGAAAGCTATAAAATATCTCTGTTTTAATGAAAATGTCCGTAATCAATATTTGACAATTGCGAGCATATTCCCTTTGAATACAATTCCAGCACTCTTAACGGAAATGAACGTCTTTAATGCACACCCCCGGAATTAGCTGAATTGAGAACGAGCGCAGACGTTAATGAGGAAGGAAGAGAGGCATCGGAGGAAGTGCAGCGTGAAACTTATAGCCTCAGAATCTCCATGGGCGTGTCCACATAGCACTAATTAATTCCGTCGCTTTCGGATCCAAGTTCAGGCAATTGTAGAGCTTAATGCAACAATTAAAAGTCTTGAGACGGCTAGCGTAATTTGCGGATTAGGAACTTCTGCACTGAGTTTGTAAGCTACCATTTTGTATATCGCGAAAACAAACATGCACGACTGGCTCTTAATCTACATAAAGCTGAAAGACCACCCAAAGTTCATGTGATTGAATATGCGAATGGTCTTCAGATCAATTTACACCTTTTTGGTAATTAAGGAAAATTTGGTTTTACTAATTCAAGTTATTCAGCTTTCGTTATAAATGTATTTACATTTTGTACAAAATTATTAGTGGATAATTTTTTGAATGTATTCAGGAAAAATTAATGTCTCAGTTTTAGCTGAAGATAGAATGGTAGCATAACAACCTTGGTTTTAAACACTTTTTTACTTAATTTACATTATTTGCCCTCATAAATTATTCGTTGGGATTAAAATTTAAATAATTTGCCATACGCTCCCAATATTTTAATTAGAACTTTTCCACGTCTTTTAATTATGATGAAGTTATTATCGTTACTGAAATGTTTAGGAACACAAGCTATGTCGAGTTACATTCTTTTCGAATAAGCTACATTCTTTTGTTTTCCCGTTACATTCCCGTTTTCTTTTGTTTGTTATCTTGACCTGGCAATACCGCAAAGAGGCACTTTCAGTTTTGTATAGAAAAGTCATATGTCGCAAACAAGTGAAGTGAGAGATCAAGCAAACAAGAGATCAAGTTTATAAAAACGCTCCGCACTGGACTTTAGGGGACGTTAGGATTGGTAGTTAAATTTTAAGATTAACGAATAACTAGGTGTCTCTCTGTCCAATTTTTCCCCAAAACAAGTTTTCTGGAAGAAAAAGTAGCAAAAATCAGAATTTTCGATTTTCAAGCTCTCGTCACTTCTCTCTTTGAATAGGAAGACTGGCTGGCTTCTAGTCGAAGTAGTTGCACTAAATAAACATAGAAAAACTATTTGTGACTTTGTTTAAAGAGCATTCATTAAATTACCCAAGTTACGCCGCCACAACTAATAAATCTGATCACTAACTAGCCTAAAATTAAAATTATAGTGCAGTGTTTTTGTACGGCGAAATTCAGTATTGAGTTTGTAAACCACCATTTTTAATGAAAACAAACATGCGTGATTGAAACGGTAGAAGTCATACACAGCTTCACACCCATGAAATATTCCTGGAAATGATGTATGAAAACGACAAATTTTCTATCAATCCCAACCGAATCAATGGCCAATGCAATTCGCTCCAATTTCAATACTGAATTGGCCATTAATTTTACATACAGGCAACACCACTCCAATAGGTACAATTATATTGAAATATTGGCGTTTCCAGTTTTATGCGTTCTTTGCCCTTTTGCACATCATCAATCTCCCCCTATTTCTGTCATTGTTTCATCCTCAACACTGTGCTTATAATGGATAAAAGAGAAAATGTTCTCTATTATTTACATATATTGAAACGTATAGCGTTCGTGGTGATGTTCAAAAGCTCAACCCAATTCGATTTTTCAGTCTACCTCTATCGGTAGACAACTGTGTAGAAGTTTCAATTGCATTTCCTTTAACAGTCGTGCGCAATAAAAGCGCAGTCGTCTGTTCCAATGTCCCTTACTCCTTGGAGTGCCTTGTATTATCTCAAACTAAGTTATCCTCCTGCGAAAGCTGCGTGCATTGTTAGGTATACAATTCACAGGTAGAGTATAGTAAATAATAAGGCTGAAGGTAGAACATGGAAATAGCAGTTGTTGACATTCTGGATGCATATTAATATTCCATATGTTTCATATTTTAAGTTTATTATACCAAACTATGGCACTGCATCATAGGAATAAGTAAATAAATTATCAGTCTAAAAGGAGTCAGATAAATGATGCACGAGAAGTCACTGCAGTGAAATGCTACTGTGTTTACAATCAAGGTGGCAAATGTAAACATGTTGCAGCATTAATATATATTATTTATTTATATATATTATATAAACAATGACGAAAGTTTATCCAAAACAAGCAACGAGAAACAGTGGGGAAAGCCCAGCACACGACAATTTATAAAAAATAAATATTCAAAAGGGAAATATTTCCAAGAAATATTTCCTGCTAAAAAACGGTACGTGGTGATTCACAACAAGTTGATTTTACAGAGTTAATGCAAGTGTCACCCTTCAAATAGTTTTGGAAACAGCAGCCCGGTCTGAGAATACAGTTGCAGTGAACGATACAATAATTACATTATTGAAAGTTGAAAAAAAGTTGGAACGAGAAGAGTGTGAAGGGCGTGCTTAAATATTTTTTTCATATTTAGAGAAAAGTTTGTTAGTGTACCAAGTTGATTACAAACTCGAGATCATTTGAAAGTGGTTCATGATAAAAACATTGTGATGACGGATGAAAGTATCGTTCATATCTGTTGTGAAACAATTAAACAATCAATATGTTCAAAGTGGTATGCTGTAAGAGGACTTAGATTATCTGCCAGTACAAATGTGAATTATTATTTTTTTAAATGTAGGTTTTAATTATAGATTTATAACAAAAAGATGTTTATTTCTCATATTATCTAAAATATGTTATCTAAGAATCAAACGTTTAACTAAAAGATATTCTATTCAAAGATGTTTCTTTCTTTAAATATTTATTTGTCTCGCACATAACTTGATAACAAAAAAATGTAAAAGATAAGATAATTACAATTTTTTAACAACCAAAATTTATATAAGATGGCATTATATAAATAATGCTATATAGTAAAAAAATTAAGAAAGACTTGTGAGGTATATTTAATTATTATTTATATGATATATTATTTATATCATCGATGAAATTAAATTAATTCTTAGGAATTTTATGTAGAATCTGATAAAGTCTTAACCTTTGCACAATTCCTTCCACATGAACCCTAACTCGGGCAATATTATAAGTTTCTTGAGTTTCTTCTTTGGAAATTTCAGTATTAACGGAGGCATCACAATATTTACTTCTTTCCCGCTGTAAACTTTACACCGTTTAGAGAAAGTTTTTTAAACAATGATTAAATTTTTGTACAGACATCTCCAATGAAATAATGAACATGATTTTGTTCATGTATTCACAAAATTATAGATAGAACATTTTTAGTCGTCACTTCATGATACATAGTTACCGCAGTTTCGCTTTTCGCAACTATTCATTCCTTTTCAATGGTTTTTCTTCATATCATTGAAGAAAAAACACTTCAAAAGGCAAAACAATAGAGAAGCAAAGAAGATGAACAAAACAAAGTAGAGATAGGGAACGTGAAATATCAGAATAAAATCAATAATACAGAGGGCAATATAAATAAGGAATACATAATATATTGAAATAAATGGAAAAAAAGTGGTGCAAATATCAACGAAAAGGCCTGAAAACAAAGTTAGTAATCAGGAACATGCGGTAATACAAATCGAAGATACAATGTGTTGTCTGAAGTTGACAGGTAAATACAATAAGTATCAGTGTAATAAACGTTCATAAACCAACTAAGCAAAAAAATTTAGAGGAGAAAAATGAATACTACGAAAGAAAATAAGAAACTTGTTTTAGTATACCAAGGGATAATAGGAAAACAGTTTTAGGGGCCTGCAATGCTAAGGTAGGATATTATGAAAAAAAATATGTAAGAAACACGTGAGGCTATGAGAAACGCATAAACATTGCCGCCTTTTAGTTAGAGCAGTAATAAAAGAATTCATACCATACAAAAACAAGAAGCACGAAAGGAAGCAAAGTATGGTTAGAAAAGATTAGAGAAGGAAAGGTAATGTGGAAATTCTAGGACGTAATAGAGCAGAGGTTGACTGAAGATAAAGAGGTGGAATGGGAAATAATGAAAGACGTAACATTAGGTGGACTAGAAATATTGAAAGAAAATGGAGAAAAGACTGATTTAGCTATAGATAAGCACAGAAAGGAAATAAGCTAAAAAGAAAATAGTAAAAATATTCCAGAGAAGAAAGAAAACTAATTATTAGCTAAACTAGAAAAAAGAACATACAAATAGAGACGTTAAAATTTTTTATAACAAAGTTAATGAAAACAAATGGTTTCAAGACAGTTTCTTATGAAAAAGAGGAGGGGCTATTAGAAGACGTGGATACAATAAAATATGATGAATGATGTACACTTCTGGTTAGTTTTAAGTATTTTATTAATCTACCCTATTAATCATATCTAATAATCTACCCTACTCTATTGTGTGTAGAGTTATTTTTATTTATTCTAAAGGGCAGGTGCCATGACTAATTTTTTTTAAATAATATATAATTTAATGTTCTACTTACTTGTCAAGTTGTAAGTTTCATCTGTGCATCATATTAATAAAAACTGTATTTGTCCGTGTGAGTTTGTTGCTAATTTTGATCGAATTTATACCGAATTTATATAATATTCATTGCCGTTCTACAATGATGGTGTTTTGAAGTTTGTGTTGTTAATATGTTTTAGTTATGCGGTTGTTTGCATTTTGGGATGTCCGAAATTGAGTTGTTAATAATTGTTTTTGTTGAATCTTAAGTGGATTTAGATGTTTTGCATTTGGTTTTTACGAGATCTGTGATCTGAGATAATAAATTCTCTTTATTTGGTCCTCTATAGAATTTTTGTTGGTTATTTCTGTATATAGGTATCCGCAAAATTGTTTGCTATTGTGGTGGTCTATCTTGAAGTTTCTCTAGTTTGGATTTGGGGTTTATTTATTTATTGTAGCTCATATAGTGCTTTTAAAGATTTGTATATTGGTATGGTGGTACGATTAATCTGCCCATTCAGACATTATATATCTGGTTTTCTGTTTTTGGTCTTGTATATTTCGTATGCTTGTAAAAGCTTAAGCAAATGACCTTTATTTTTGCGGTGAATAATTTTATTATTTTTGTTAGGGCTGAAATTATGGTTCTACGTAAGTAAGTGTCTTTTAAATGCCGAGTTTATGTTGTGTTTGTGTTCTCTAATTCGTTGCTTTATACTTCTTTCTGTTTCTCCTATGTAAATTGCTCCGCAGGAATCGTTACACGATACAGGACATATCACATAAACGTGCTTAACTAACGCTGGATCCAAATATACAAAAATAAAATAAAATAGACCTGGGAAGGCTAGTTTCAGAATATACTAGGAAGAAGGGTACATATTAAAATATGTACGAACTGGAGCTTGCGTATGGCCTGTTAAAAATATACGGAGAAGAACTTAAGCTATCAAACCACAAATTTGGAATTAGAGCAAATTAAATATGAACTAAACCTGCAAAATATTTTCAAGCTCGTAGGATTTTCCTTTATACCGTCCTATGTTGACAAAAAACTTTGTTACTTTAAACAGAATGGCCTATTTTTTATTCCCTTTTTAATCTACATTAAATTTGGAGTAATGTCATTCTTTTTGTTTCTTTTATTAGTAGAAAAAGCATTGTAGATTACATTGTATTTCTCATGAAGAAGGTCTTTCTCGTAAAGGGTGACAGAAATTTATTTTTTCTGCTATCTATTGACAAACAAAATTCATTGAAATTGAACTTGTTTTGAAAACCTCGTTCATGGATAACATAGGAATTCTCATCCGCCCAAAATTGTAAATTTCCATTAACAATCTCAAAACTCTTGAAAATTTCGCATCCTTTGTCTAAATTACTTTATTTAAAAATTCTATGCACTCCATCGGATTTTCAGGATAAATGGTAGCGGTTAGAGAATACTTAGATTTTGTTTTCAGATCTTGTGAATCGATCTGCGACTAATACCGAAATCTTTCTCATCGGTACGAAGTGATGGGTTATGGCAAAACCATAAGGACATTATTTTGCCCGTAAATTGGTATAAGTTTTATTATTTTTTTTGTAAGTTCGGCTAATAACTTTTCACAGTATAGGTAAGTAATAAACAAGTTCATGAAATAGACGTTAGAGTAATCATTTTTGCCAAAATAATACGCAACAACAAAGAAGTAAACAACCGAAATTAAAAGTGCGACAGATAAAAAACAAAAATTTTCAATCGCTGGCCAAAAGAATTTCCAAAGCATACTAGAAACACAAAGGTGTGCATTTTTAATGATAGGAAATTCAAATACAGTAAAACAAGTGACTTTGAAACGTTTGAAAATGTCGAATATAAAGGTCATCCAAAATTATTTTAGTTTGTTATTAGTTTAGTATTGCAATCGACAAATTAGGTCAAAAAAGCTAAATTTTTCGAAAAGTAACTCTAAACATTTTGTATTCAAATGACGTCATGCCGCTGATCAATTTTAATTCAATTCATCTTTTATTACTATTTATTTTATCTATCGTGTTTTGAAATACAAAATACCATAAACACAATGGCATTTTTATCGTTCTAGAATGTTTTATTACACCATACATTTTAATGTAGTCTATCTATAAGTGTTCATAAAAAATAATATGCACTATGAAACACAAATTTACAAAATCCGTCCTCATTTTAGGAATAAAGATAAGATTTTTTACATCTCAATTAATAGATACCGGCGGGATTAGTAAACTCCCGGCATCTATGATATTTTATCTTTGAAAACATCAAAAAATGGCACTCTCTAATCTACTATCAAATATAGCAAATTGACCTACTCAATATTTTCTACACAACATACGTAGTCCTCGTAGCAGTGATCTAGGTTGGCCAATTTCAGCTCATTTCCGTCGTTTGATGACACCGCAAGAAGTATATCCTGTTCGAGGGCCATTGGGCAGACTCCGTATCCGCAATAGTCGATGTGTTCCCCGATCAGGTTAACCCTATAAACAGTTCAGTAGTACGTAACATTATGCATAGGTGGCGGCGTATTACCTTCCTGGCACCCGCACCAAAAAGTCCGGTCTGCAATCGTACCGAGCGGCAAAACTGTCCACGAGAGTCTTGGTCCGGTCATTTGCAGGAAATGGATAGACTGGACAAGTATTAGCCACCGGTTCGGACATTGTCAGATAGAGGTTTACGGCACACAAATAAGCACACTTCGCGCGAAACGATAACAAGTGACAGAGCTACCGGACGTGTAGTTCGAATTTATTGTTTCGATTTGTTTTGGGTTACTGTAATATCGCATCGTGGCACTGAGTTCCGTTAAAATCGAGATTGTGGACGAGGCGTGACATCTCTTTCCAAACAGGTATGGTTAACTGTCATGGAAAGTTAAGAATCTGTGGCTGGATAGAGGTTAGTGCAGCTATTGTGCGGGAGATGGCGCTCTCAGTGGGAATCAACATGCTTGATTTTTAACTTGATTTTTATAACGATGTATAGGCAATTCTACTTTAGATAAGCTTGGACAAAAAGTATATTTATTGTTGTATAAATTTACAATCCTCCTTTATTCTTAAAAATAATCTAAAACTCGTTAACTTTGTTACAAATTCTATAATGATAGCTTTAACAAAAAAGTACAAATTCTGAAAATATGTTTTTGGCCACCCAATTCCGCCCCGGGGACGATATTGGTATTACAATAATCAGTACGTTAACTTAAATTGTATTGATAATAATATTATATAAAATCATTACTTACTAATCATATTATAATATCTTATCAGTCCTTTGTCAATCAATGGTATGGTTTAAGTAATTCTAATTTTCCAGACAAGTTGTACAGATAAATTTAGGTCCTGGATTTTCAACGCAGTCCTCATGCATCCAATGGAAACATTTGATGCATCTTATCCATTTTTCTCCCTTTTGTCTTGGGAAAAGTTTTTGTGACAAACTGGGCATTCAGTGTCATAATTGTTGCTATCTTCTTCGTCACTAGAAACCAAAATTGGGTCATCATCAGATGTTTGCTCGTCAGAAGACTGTTTCTTTTGTCAAACCTAATTTCGCCCCCTTCCGATTTTTTTCTTCCAACTAACGCTATCATGTTTTGATATCCCGAATAAAAAGTTAGTTACCTCAGTCGGCCATTGTAAAAAAGTGGCGGTGAAACGTCGCTCATACAACAAGATATTCAAAAAAGGAAAAAACTGTTTAAGGTGAGTTTTTGATTGAAATATTCTCGGACTTGATTAAATATTGATATGTATGACTTATTGAAACTAATGTTTTGTCAAAATGAACGTTATTACATATGATTGAAAACGATAGAATTTTTTTTGGGTTATGACAAGTGTTTTGATAGCCATGACAACAATCTCATACTTAACTTATATTTCATAAATCATAAAATCATCATAAAAGCAAGTTATCAATAACACTGGCCAAAATGCAAAGAATTAATTTAATTCAAATCAAGGTAAAAACTGTATTTTTTTACATGCACAGAAAACTTTTTGCGGCATACGAATATGTTCCTGTTAATTGTATCGAGGTTTCGTTAGTAAAGAATATTGATAAGACAAAACCTGCCAAAGGTATTAGGGGACAAAAACAGAAGCACTATGAAAATTTTATAACCAAATTATTCGAATCTAATAAATAATAATCTAAATAATTCGAAATTAATAGAATCGACATATTTAGACATCTAATTATTATTCATTGATGTTGGCAATGAAAATCATATAAAAGAAAATCTACGGATGCATTAATTAGTGATGAAGAAATTTCACATTCACAGCAGAAATTTCAATTCACTGTATTATAATTGAAACTGCTGCTATTTTTTATATACAGGCTCGCTTTTATGTATCGAAACGTTCGATTATTTTCTAAACTAAGATAGCTTGAAAAAAAAGTTAAATACAAAATATTTAGGGTTTTTTAAAATGTATTGAAGTAAAAAACAATATTTTGTACAGGATGTGCCAAAAAAGTATGGCATCAAACAGTTACCTTTTTTTAAACAGAACACTCGGTATATTACTCAATATTTCAATTCCTCTCAAAATTTTATTAATAATTTGTATAAAACACCATATACCTAAATTTTACCGTTTTCGAGATATCGAATTTTAAACAATAT
>JAWQRJ010004151.1:0-11327 GCA_033557515.1 Diorygopyx duplodentatus
ATTCACTACAAAATATTTAAAAAACCACATGACATAATACCCAACTACTCCCATCACCATATTACACAAAAGATCGCTACAACTAAAAATGATATCCAACAAAGAACACAAATAATTTTACAATTAGTCCATGACAAATGGCACAAATACAATCCGAAAGAAAATATATAAAGTATATCATAGACACATACTTGACATAGATCACCAGAAGATACAATAACAATTACCAATAAAAACCACAGATCATTTATCTACCAAGCTTACATCTCACAGAAATTACAAAAAAACTTATTAAACAGTAAAAAATTATATATATATAAAATTAAATTAAATTATATAAATTTATTAAATTATTTATAAACGGTGTATAGTCACTCTAATGTGACACTGGTGGAAGAACTTATATAGGTGAAACAGGACGAAATGTGGGCACCAGAATAAAATAACACACATAACAAAAACTCTGCTTTAGGCAGCCACTTCATCACCTATTGACACCCAATTCGAACAAAAATTAATCTGTGAAATTACTAGACCACATAAATAATGGCTACAAACTAAAAATTTATGAAGCATATGAAATCGACAAATCAAAAAACACAAATGCCAATATTGAAACTCTAAAAATCACACTAACTTAATGGCACCCCAATTACAGAGTTACCTTAGTAACCCATTTCTTTATAATAACACCACACATCACTTAATTCAACTATTTCCCAGTATATTACAAAATAAACATAAACATCCTAAAAACTAAAAATAATCAATAATAACAGAACAGAATTGAAAATTTAAAAAAATTAGGTTTAAAATTCATATTGTACCATCCAAAAAACAGTTTAACAGTACACATAGAGGGCAATGTTTTCAAAGACAGTATAATTATGACAGAAAGTGCCATAATTAACTACAACAAAACACAACCTCAATAAAATATCCAAACAACACACATAATTTCTATGCGGGTAAGTCGAAACAAATAACCAGTTCCTAAGAAAAATTGGATTTCACGGTTAATTTTTAGATTTTGTACATTATACTCTATAAATGCGTTATGTTCCTCAAATAATAATATGATAAATAAATACAAGGAAGTAAAGCTCATTCAGACGAGTTAGTATCCCACTAATCCACAATAATTTTTAAAAAAACAGAGGTTGGGACATGTTATTTTTACATTATTAACACAAACGATCTATTTAAACACAGTTCATAAAGTCACAAATATGTATGTTGCATTCATTGTTATATCTACACGCAAAAAAACTATTATAGCGTTCCTGATGATGGCCTAAGCCCGAAACATGTAGAACCAATAATTTTGCAGAAAAAATAAATTTAATCAGAAGCGTATATAATATACCCATCCTCTTGTAATGATATTTTACACTACTTTTATTCTACTTGAGAAATCAGTAGACTCGTTCTTCGCTTGTAAAATACACTTAATAGTAATGATCGTAAGCACATTTTTTGAGCAACGAAAGGAAAGTGTTTAGTTATTAAACATGAGATGGGATTGTAGACATACCAATATACATATTTTCAACGACGTAATTCTTTTAAATTAATAAATTACGTATATTAGAGATATAAGTATGTACATATTGTCATCACATATACTCCTTTTTGAGTGGGTCATACTAGTAATCTGTAGAAAATGCATTTTTATCGCAATGCATTTTTCGCTCATATTTGAACATTTCGCAAAGCATACTTATGCGCATTGTTTATCGCTTGGGAGCGACGATCCTTTTTTCGTTGCTGTTCTAACTAGTGTCAATGATAATATCCTATAACCAATACTTAATAATGATCAATATTGATGGAAATATTTTTAGTTTAGCAGCGCCATCGTTTGGTCAAAGATCAAACTAATTCAAATCGTCGTTAACACCAAACTAGTATTTCCCATTATTCTCAAAACTTGATACCTATCTAAATCGATTTTTCGCACCGGAAGTTTGAAATCCTGCAAATATCGGCCGGCAAAGTTGCGCCGTTTTCGAGATCACAAAATACAAAATAAACATACAATTTTAGCTCGTTTAATCGCATTAGTTAGACACTGGCAGCGCCATCGCGTGGACAAACGTCGAAATAACTCAAAGGTCGTCATTAATGCAAACTATTATTTCACAATCCTCAAAAATCATATAAGATTTTTTAAGAGTTTTTTTAAAAGTTGGAACTAATTTCATCACCATTAAATCGATTTTTCGCACCGCCGTTTTCGAGATCAGAAAATACATATATACATACACTAGTTTAACAGTATTGGATAGATATATCTTAAATGTAAGACCCCATCTGGCGACTTTGTGAAACATGCCCTAAATCTAGGAAAAATGTGACATATTTTAACTAAAATTAAATTATTACCCACTGAGAGAATCAACACTTAAAATCTAGTAAAATAAGTACTTTCTCTCCCTTTATTAGATATTGTAACTGAACTAGGAAAATAAATAAAATATGTTTCGTACAATACTATAAATCAGCGTTTCTCAATCGGTCGGCCACGGCCCACCAGTGGGCCGCAGGAAAATTTAAATGGGCCGCGAAAATCTTTGGAATATTTGTTCATTTTATACATATGTACTTTGAAAGCGTTACTCTAACGCTAGGCGCCACTGAAGTAAGACTCATAGATCACCTGACTGCGTAGTTGCAGTTTCTTTATACAACCGCCCTATGGAACACTTATTAAACCGTGGATTTACTCTGGCTTATAATTTGCTGGCCAACTATCTATCTCGCACAACAATTTTATTATTGCGGTTTTATAGTTAAATATAACAATTATCGTTGATGCTCGGCATTGCAATGAATATAACTAAAAACAGGTTGAACACACGTACACAATAGTTTTGAACGAGCGGTACTAACCGCGTTAAATAAATAATTAGTAATTCATATCTGTTGTTTTTTGGGGATAAAATATATGGGAGTACTCTATTTAAACTCTATTTAAATATATTTCATACTTGATTCTTATATTTGGTGGGTAAATTTTAGCTTAACCATTAGAATGAATACTAATAAGAAAGCACCAAAAACTATAACAGACTATTTTCAAATACCTAGTACAAGTACTTCAGACTCAAGTGAAGAAGTTGTACATTTACGAAATGATTCACCTCCAGGAAAAAAACGTAGTGTTGTTCGTCAATATAATCCTAATTGTTTGGAATTTGGTTTCATATGTTGCCCTGAGTCGAAAAAAAATTTGCCCAGACTTCAATGCGTTGTTTGTAGAGAAATTTTGTCGAACGAATGTATGAAGCTATCAAAATTAAAGTTCCATTTACAAACCAAACATACAGATCTACAAAATAAGTTCTAGAATTTTTGAAACGTATTAATCTATTATATTATTAATATATTCTATAATTTATTTTACATCGAAAGAACAAGCTTTCTGACAGTTCACAATACGTTTTATAACAGAAGATTAAAATAAACAAAAACCCTCTTTGTTAAATTAATCTATTCGAATTTATTTTACATCGAAAGAAAGCTAAAAGAAGAAGCTTTCTGGCAGTTCATAACACGTTTTATATAACAAATGATTAAATTAAACAAAAACCGTCTTTGAAAATTCTGTATTCAATCTCATACATATAAGCATCAATATTGAACTATCAAGCCTCTCTAGCATAACTTTTAAACAAATTGACCTATTTTAATTTGTTTTACATCGAAATAGTACTAAAAGAAAAAGCTTGTTTGAAAATTCTGTTTTCGATAATTTCATATAAGCATCAAAATTATACTATCAAGTCTCTCCCTAGTATAACTTTGGAACAAATCAATCTATTCGAATTTATTTTACATTGAAAGGGCGCTTTCCAACAGTTCATAACACGTTTTATAACAGAAAATTAATATAAGCAAAATAATTGTTTGAAAATTATGTTTTCAAAATTCTTATATGAGATTTTTTATATGAGAATTCTTGTACTATCACGTCTCTTCCTGTCATAACATTGGAACAAATTAACCTATTCTAATTTATTATGCATTAAAAGAAAACCAAAAGAATAAGTTTTGTAATAAACTGTAATACGATCAACGAATAAAATCACAAATAAACAATCGCTTGATTTGAAAATTGTATTTTTGAAAATCGTCAATACGTATCAAATTTGTACTATCATGTCTCTCCCTACCATAACTTTTAAACAAATTAACCTATTCTAATTTGTTTTACATCAAAAAGAAGCTAAAAGAAAAAGTTTTCTGATAGTTCATAACACGTTTTATAACAAAAGATTAAAATAGACAAAACCCTCGAATGTTATGTTTTCGATAATCTCATATAGCATTAAAATTTTACTATCATGTCTCCCTAGCATAACTTTGGAACAAATTAATTTATTCGAATTTATTTTACATAGAAAGAAAGCTAAAAGAACAAGCTTTCCAACAGTTCATAACAAGTTTTATAATAGAAAATTAATATAAGCAAAAACCTTGTTTGAAGATTATGTTTTCAAAATTCTTATATGAGCATAAAAATTGTACTATCACGTCTCTTCCTGTCATAACTTTGGAACAAATTAACCTATTCTAATTTATTGTACACCAAAATAAAGCCAAAAGAATAAGTTTTGTAACAAACTGTAATATGATCAACGAATAAAATCACAAATAAACAAACCCTTGATTTGAAAATTGTATTTTTGAAAATCATCAGTAGATATCAAATTTGTACTATCACGTCTCTTCCTAGCATAACTTTTAAACAAATTGACCTATTCTAATTTGTTTTACATCGAAAGAAAGCTAAAAGAAAAAGTTTTCTGACAGTTCATAACACGTTTTATAACAAAAGATTAAAATAAACAAAATGCTTGTTTGAAAATTCTGTTTTCGATAATCGCATATATGCATCAAAATTGTACTATCAAGTTTCTCCCTAGCATAACTTTGGCACAAATTAATCTATTCCAATTTATTTCACATCGAAAGAGCGCTAAAAGAACAAGCTTTCAAGTGGTGAATTTACAAATCAAAAATTATAGTCATCTTAATTCTTAGTTGCTTTAGAATTGCTAAATGTAAGAAAAGTTACTCATTGCTGAAAAATTAATTAAACCATGTTTAATAGACGTGCGTTCTAAAATTCTCGGTAAAGCTGCTGCAGATAAAATGAAAAATGTTCTACCTGCTTTCTAACGATACTATTCAACGTAGAATTAACGAATTAGCAACTGATGTCGAAGACCAAGTAATTCAAAAAGTAAGAAAATCACTGCTCGCAATTCAAATGGATGAATCTACTGACATATCCCAACAAAGCTGTACTTTTTTGTTATATCCGTTATATTGATTACGAAATCAATGGTGTCAAAGAAGATTTTTTTTGTTCTATTGACCTTCCGAATCATACAACTAGTTCAGAAATATTTAAAGCAGTTGATAATTACATTGAAAAAAAACTCAAACGGACTGGAAAAATTATATTGGGTTATGTATTGATGGCGCGGGGAGTATAACAGGAAAACATTCTGGGGTTGCAAAAAAAATTAAAGAAGTGGGGGATGACAAAATGATTTTTACTCATTGTATTATTCATCGGGAACATTTAGCTGCAAAAAAATTGTCTCCGGATTTGAATAATATTCTTACGCAGTCGATAAAAATTATGAATTATATTAAATGTAACGCACTAAATTCAAGATTATTTACTATTTTATGCAATGAAATGGGACATGAGAATTTATTAATCCATGCAGAAGTGCGATGGTTATCGCTAGGAAAAATATTAACGAGAGTGTATGAATTAAGAAAAGAAGTTCAAACATTTCTACATTCAAAAAAATCAGATTTAAGGCATATTTTCGTTGACAATGAGTGTATTACCAAATCGGATTATTTGTCGGCCATATTTTCGTTAATCAATGAATTGAATTTAAGTTTGCAAGGAAATAATAATTATTTTAAGCATTAAAAAAAAGCTAAAACTTTGGTGCAAGCGTGTGGAAGACAATAATTATGATATGTTTCATTCATTCTCAGAATTCACAAACGAAGTTGATGTAAATACCAACGAATTGAAACATATCATAGCATTTAGCAGGACTATCACAGCGGAAAGGAAATATGTGGATTTTAAATCCATTTGTTGTACAAGAAAATAATGTAACTGATTTAGAAGAGCAAAAATTAATAGATTTAAGCTGCGAATCATCAGTTTTGGGTTAAAATTAAAAACAATTACCCAGAGTTGTATCAAAAGGCCGTAAAGTTGCTGTTTTTAACGACATACCTATGTGAATCCACATTTTTTTTTAAGGATAGAAATCGTTTATTTGTAACAACAGAAAAAATCAACAAAAATCTCATTAATATTTTGGTTTTTCTTTTTTTACTTCACACCTTAAGTATATGTATACACATAATATAATTTTTCAAGCATTGATTAACTGAAATTAGTTTATCCCCAACCTTAATGTGGGCCGCAAAAAAATTTTTTTTTTAGTGGTCCGTGACTCGAAATCAGTTGAGTTTAAGTCTGAATAAAGCTACGTTTATGGCTTCTTGATACCTCTTTTCCATTCCCTTATTGTCCTTGTGGAACCTCTCTTCCTGTTCATCGCCAACACTCCCTAAATTGCCTGGAAAATAATCCAAATGACTGTTTAAAAAGTGCACTTTTAAACTCATATTGAATCCTAAATTTTTGCACCTGTTCAACATATTTTGTATAACATTTTTGGCAGTTTGGATGTTTTTTATTTCCGAGAAATCCGTGAACAACGCTTTTGAATCCTTGATTTTGGTCAATGGAAGTCACTGTTTTTTCAAAGTTTATCTTCTTCATTAGTTGTCTGATATCGAGGCCTACGAAAATACCTTCCTTGATCTCTGCATTCTTCTTCTTCATATTTCAAACTCTGTTTACTGGAATCAATGAAAACGTCCAATCGTGAGTATTGTACTTTTCAATTGCTGCAAACTGAACGATGGATCCAAGTTTGCTTAAGATTTTTTGTGCTGCCAAAATAATTTAAATAGTTTGTTTTAACTCTTTTTTAATGCTTTTCTACAGTATACTCATCACATATGTTACAAAATATGTCAGGGAGGTTAACGCACTCGCTTTGACTTTTTCCTTCGTAAAGACAATATAATTTTCTTAAAATCTAGCAATTGCAAGGTGCAAAGAATTGATTGAAAAGTAGAAAGAACTGTAAAAAGAACTGTTCGAAAAAAAGTTCTGACTAAAAATTTTGCGCTACGAGGAACTTTCTGCAAAACTATAAAAACGAATCACTGAGATAAGGTAAGTATGATTTGTTCGGCTCGACCGCTTCTTCTCTAACCCCACTTACAAATTCAATCCTACATACTGTATTTCATGATTGAAGAGAAGTATACAAAATCCGTTTTTCGAAATAAAAAAAAATTACTTACCTACAAGAACTTCACACAACTGGCCTAAACGACCATTTTGTTTCTACCATGTAACCCAAAATTACTCTGAACCTGACGTGCTAAGGAATTTCTGAGGTCAGATTCGTTTTCAGCTCCAAAAAATCTATAAGATACACCCCCTGTCATTTCTGTAATTCACAAAACCTAAAATTTTGTAGGACTGTGTTATGGGCGGTCATCAAATATAAGTGGATGCATAGATTTTTCTTTAGAATTAAGGTCGACTCACCGTCCTCATAGTTCTTAATTTTGATGAGCCAGGACATTGAAAGTTTATTGGTGTTCATCTGAAGCAGGTAGATGAATAGGAAATTTCCTCAGGGTTATGAAGATCGACTCTCCGTCGCCTTACTTACTAAATCATATGGCTTTCTACTGTTAGGTGTAAGGTACGGTTAAGTTTATTCTTCGGTTTTACACCTTTCTCTCATTTTTTTCCGTTCTGTGTTAGTTCTCTAATTTCCTTTGATGCCATTCCACATGTACGTTCTTAGAACACCGTTTCCAAATTAAAGCACAAAGAATTCGAAGAATTTTGTAGATGAGCGTTCTCGTATTTTTTTAATTATATTTATCCCAATCATGTATTCTGCATGTCAATGTCTTTTATTAAACATAAACTTTCTGTTTGGATTTCTAAAATAAACTCGCCGCCTCCATGGTTTTTACTTTTGATGACCTAAGTTAAACTGAAGTTATATTGGTGAATGCCAAAATATGCATACCAATAGAAAATTTTATCAGGAATAAGAAGATCGACTCGCGGTGTTTGTGAATCTTAATTTTGTTGACCAAGCGCGAATTCAGCTTTAATTGGTGTTTGTCAAAAGTAATTAGATTGATTGGAAATTTGATCAGAAGTAAGAAGGACTTCATAATTTTATAAACCTGACCGTCTTTGAAGATTTAATTTTTTGTCATGCGGAATTGCGTTTCTACTCCACTTTCATCATACCAAGCAACATTTTACTCGATTTTTTTAAAATGTGTGTTAATTTTTTTAAATATTTCTCAACCGAACGTCTCTATCGTTCTGCATGACGTTATCTCGCCTAGTTACAGCGTCTACCGCCAGAGAGTCACATGGCGTCGTAGAGACTAGGTCACGGTCGGTTATACAGTTTTCACTCTTTTTGACCACGTGGTCACTTTCACCGCCTCCTCGCATTTGCGGAGAAATATGCGCGCACCGAAGTGAAAATCGCCGATAACCTTGAAAAAAACAACAACAACCGCGCCGTTGGCCACCCAAACAATCGAACGCCAAGAGAGCTTCATTTGTTTTTGTTATGTAAACTCAATTGTTTCCGCCGACCCTTATGGTTGCCGCGTTGGTATATCGCAGTATCCTTAATAGTAGAATATGACCCGCATGTTTCGCGTACACGCAGCGTGGGTTTTCGTTGGTAATTAGCAGAAACTGATTGCTGGATATCGAATGTGACACAACTCTGTGCAGTGAGTCAGGAAAGATCGATAACTTCTTTAAAGTTAGGCCAGGTGGAAAATTGGTCCGGAAGTATGGTTAAAAGCTCAAAAACAAATAGACGATGCTAATCAAGCGTGGCAACTTTCTAAATGCGAGCTAAGGTTGAGGAGAGAAGATCGTTTGAGAAAATCTAGATTTTAAATCAGAGAGATTTTGTGGTTTATTTTGCAGACTACTAAAAGCTTTTGTATATAAATCTTAACCCTTTGATAACCTAGACAAGCGTTGAATTTTCATTGGTGCTCGGCAAAAATAGATGCAATCATATGTTTTATTATTTTGTATTATGAGTTGACTGTCTATGTTGATACTAGTTGTTTTCACCACCTTTATATTTTTCGGACATTATATTAGTCGATACGACAAATGATAACAATTAGTATTGCATCGCCTGTTCCCGTGATCGGTTTCGTTTTTATTTTCACAAGTTATTTAGCTATGATGTCGACGATAATGATCTACAATACATACTTAACAAAGAAACTCTGTTAAACAACCGTTCTGTAATTTCTGTACCATTATTGTAGTTGTGATAATCGAGAAAAATAAAAAAAATCACTGAAAGCTTTCACATTTTAGTTAATTGTTCATACTCAATATCTAGTGAACCATGGAGCAATTAATACCCAGTATTATAACATAATTCCAATATTAGTGCCAAGGAGTTGCGTTACTTCTAGTTACATTGTAAAAAATGTTAAGACTTATGTTACACAGAGAAACAAAATATTGACGCAACACATTTAATCGCATTTAATTGACGCAAATCAAGATTTCTGCACCGACTCCAATAGTTATATAACAGTTTTTAAACAAATATTGGTCTAAATAATGCCAATCCAAATTAAGACAAAATTTATTTATGGGGGACATATTAATAGTGGAATGTCGAGAGAAACATATTTATATATAAACAAATATCTTGTAAAAAAAGTTATCGCCACCAATCTCGAAAAAATATTTAACATGGTATATTTCAAAACATTTCGACTTCGAAATTCAAAGCGCTGTTATATTAGAAAATATCTCAAATGCAGATTTTGCAACGTCTTTAAAAAATATGATGAAATTTCAAAGCACTCAACTTATTTTAAGCCAAATAAAGATCAAGAAAATATAATCAATCAACTTATAAAAAAATAACGTCTCTAGTATAACAGGTTGACTAAAGCACTGTTAAATTGAAATATTCGTGGAATATTTACCGTTTATACAAAAACTAGAAACAAGGACATTCTGTACATATAAACTTCTTCAAAAATTTCTTCTTTAAGGAGATTTTATTGAACAAAATTGAGATTGACAAACCTTACTTTACCAATAATAATAATAATAATAATAATAATAATAGCCCTTAGTCATCCCGAAGTCGGGCAAAGACAACATACTTTACTAATACATAGTTTAATAAAAATTTCTTTAAGACTTTTAAAACAATGAATAACAAAAAAATCAAAGAAATGAATCGCCTTCAAAGCAGTACTTCAAAGTATTTGTTTGCAACAACTCCTTTATTTTTTACTTTTTAGCGCATTTTTCGTCGGCATATTTTGTTTTTTTAATGATTGCATATTTAATTTTAGTGAAAACAAAAGTACCAGTAAGTATATAAAAACGCCAACATTAAATAAAATAAGCTTTTTTATTAATTTGGACTGATTTGGGATTTATGAATTTTGACTGCAAATTAAAATATGCAAGAAAAACCAAAAGCTTATGAAGATACGCCTATTACAATTAATGAATATATGTATTAATAATTCTCTTGTAAAGGTTCACAGCTACGAGACACAGTTTCCAAATTTAGAATCCCCAGATAATTTTCTATAAGATGTCTTAAAGGTGCCATCAAAATTATATCAAAAAATCACGTAGAATTGCAAAGATTTCCTTTTTCTGCATTATATACTATTACATTTTTCTGGATTACAATTTCTTGATAATTCAAATTTTTAAACGCAATATCTTGGAAAATATCAAAGTTATGAAGACGCAGCTTTCAAATTTGGAATTCCCAGATAATTTTCTATCACATATCTTATTCAATCTTATCAAAATTATGTCAAAAATCGCCATTACATTAAAAAACCACGTAGAATTGCAAAGATTTGCTTTTGCTCGATTATATACGAATTTCTCGCAAATTCAAATTTTCAAACGCAATATCTTGTAAAATGTCACAGCTACAAAGACGCAGCCTCCAAATTTGGAGTCCCTAGATAATTTTCTATCAGATGTCTTAAAAGGGCCATCAAAATTATATCATTTAGGTAAATTCAGATCGCGAACCAAATCATACAGTTCATGCTGGGTAAATGGCACTGGAGTTGCATCCTCCATGCTCTCCGGTTGGTACATCTCATCACTTGTATCGCCGTCTGAATCGGTGTCT
>JAWQRJ010004152.1:0-11327 GCA_033557515.1 Diorygopyx duplodentatus
GACTCCAGCACATCAACCGATTGTAATAATTGAAAATTTAAATTAATTATTATTTAATTAAATTCGAAATAAATATAATGTAATATCATCCCTCGGACAAATAAATTGAATTTGAAAGTATTGCATACCTTTTTCCCAAAATTTTGGTATATTTTTTAAAGTTTTTTAATTTGAAAATGTTAAGTCATTCTAAATTTTTAAAATTTGTAAAATTGGTCATAATCCAAATGTAAATAATGTAATAATAAACTAATGTTACATTTAATTGTTAAAAAAGAAGCAAACTATACCTTTTCAACTTCAAATTGGCACTAATCAATTTCAAATTGGCACTAATCAATTTCAAATTGGCACTAAACAATTTCAAATTGACACTAACCAATTTCAAGTTGGCACTAATCAATTTCAAATTGACATTAATAAATTTTCAATAGTCATTGGGTTATTACCCATGAAGGAAGTTGATGCTGTTAATGCTAAAAAGCAAATATGTGCATTATACAACAACAATGAAGACTGAAGAGCACTGGCTAACACATTGGGTGTAAAGAAAAAAACAACTTATTGATGGGTCAAGCAGCAAGAAGGTCAACAAAATCGCGGTGGTAATCGAAGATTTAAAATTACAGAAGAACATCGCGTTTATTAGATAAAATTGCTCATTGCCAAATTGAAATTGTTTACTGCCAATTTGAAATTGATTATTGCCAAATTGAAATTGTTTAGTGCCAGTTTGAAATTGATTAGTGCGAATTTGAAATTGATTAGTGCCAATTTGAAGTTGTTTAGTGCCAATTTGAAGTTGAAAAGGTAAAGTTTTTGAGTCTTATTGATATTTTGATTCATTTATTATAACTTTTAAAGTCGATTTTCAGCTAAACAGTTATATTTAATGGCCCCTTCAATTTTTTGGCCTATCAAAAATTCAAGGAATAAATATATAATTTAGAGTTACATGTATGGCGATACAATAATTAAGTTTATAATCAATCACCTCCCGAAGCTTTCTGGAGAACTTACAGGGGATCCGGTATGTTTTAAAATAGTAGGACGTAATGTAGAGATAATCAGCTCTACATCTACTCTCAGCAACATAAAAATCCGTAATATGTAGATGCATTGTTGTTAGAAGCATTGTTTTACTTCTTTAATGTATTATTTCGTTTCATATTTTGCATCCAAAAACGGCACTAAATCGACACGTGAACAGCACGTGATCATTCCATCTGTTCGCCGAACAGAGCATAGTAAGAAATTCTTGTCTCGTCCATACACATTACATCCTCCACATTTCCATCGAAGCAGGTATTAAATATTTTAATGTTAAGATCAGCAAGATGCTTCCAAAAATGCAAGCAGCATTCAATTTCATGCTTATTTGCTTTTGTCGAATTCTTTAAAATACCGATTGTTAATGCGATAGTTATTATACACTTTTAGAAGGTCAAGACTATCAATACATAAGTAAATTCAGGATTACCACATGCCTTAATCCATAAACCAAATCGTATCGATTGTTTTTCTTGAGCTTAGAAAGCGATCACGCATGTAATAATTCGGAAAACACATTTCTTTTTATATGTTTCCGTTATGGCCCAAGTCTCCGATCCGTACGTGATTATGGGCGTCACTACTTTCTTGAAGATCTGTACTTTAATTTCTTTTGGGATTTTTTTTCACTCAAAAGATTGTTTGATATTGTTAAATACTTTGCCTCCTGCTGCTATTCTTTCCTTTACCTCTTCTTCCAGTTCTACCATCCTCCAATATGATTGATTCCAAACAATTGAATCTTCTCACTTTCCCCAGCTTCCTTTCTCCTAGGTATATTGTGTGCTGTCCATCTTATCCTCTTACTTATCTTTCCCAGTGCACCCACGTATACCTCCAAATTCTTGTTCCGCATCCCCGGATCTTTAGCCACCAGCGCTATATCATCTGCATAACATATTTCTGCTGCATCCACTCTCTTCATCGTCCAGTACCCTATTTCATATTTTTTACAGCACAAGCTCCATCATCGCTAATTAACTTTGTCAAAATACATAGTAGATGATGCAATAACATCTGATACAATAACAAATCTGTCAGTTACTAATTATACATTAGTAGGTATCCAGAACGAAGACAACCTTGTAATATTATGTTTCTTAGATTGAAAATAAAGTTAATTAATTTTGAAACACTAAACCCCGAACCAGAACCCCGAACCAGGACCCCGAACCTGTAACAAAGATAACAAAGAAGACCTTCCTGCAGATAAATTTATCAAAATTAGAAAATTAGAGTTTAATTAGATTTTTAAAGAAAATAAAATTGTAAACCATTTAAATTCAGGTTGATGCAGAATTTACATCCATATGACGCGCAGCGACGTATGTGAATTCTGTATTCTGTAAACAAAATAGGACAATGATCCCGACTGTTACAGTAAAATAAGTTGGTCTAACGAGGTATGTACACGCAAGTATTGTCGGCTTTTTAAAAAGGCATAATTCTGGGTACTGATCAAAAGTAAATTAACGTCGAATATTTATCGGCTCACGGCAGGGTAGGTTTGCGTTAAATATTTCGTGTTCTGTTTTAGCTTCGAAAGTAAAGTTCTATATACACCAGGGGGGTTTGAATTCACATCGGTGTTTCCAAATACTGCAACTTACTCTATCGGAATTACTAGATGATAACATAACTTGAAACAACTTACGTAACATATGCTTTCAACAAAACGGACTCCAGGCTCATAATTCCCATGGAATAGACAGAGATAGAGAGAGATCTCGACAATTTCTTGTGGGGTAATTTACGAAGTAAAATGTATAAGGTAAGGCACCAAATCTTAGATGATCTGATTAATGCCACCAACAAGGCAATTGAAGAATTACAAGAAAGACCAGTAATTATCTTCTATGCCTGAGAAAGAATAAGAAAATGATATAGAATTTGTTTAAGGTGTAATGTAAATTCATTTCGAATACTATCTTTAGACTTAGTGGAAAACTTAGTTTGTTGCTGGATTTTAATTTATTATTATAGCTGCAATAAAAGATCATACCTACATTTTTTTACTTAATTATTATTTCTTACACATTATTAGGACCATCATATATTTTTTACTGCATTTGTTTTGGTACAATAAATAACGCGTCACAGCCTTGTATAAAAATGGATCTATTTTCCAAAAAATGTAAATCAATTCAATAAATGTAAATCACGGTTTAAAAAAATAAATATATATAAAATAATCATATATTTTTGAAAAGCTCATCTTCAACTGACTGATATAGTGTAAAAAGCAAAGTAATATATCGAAAATCGTCATCTTTGAACCTAACAGAGTATGCCATGAATTCCACATCAAAAAATGTATTATAAGGGCCAATTTTTACATTTCGGTATGCTCGAAAAGCATAAACTTGGAATTTTAAGCATTTTGAGCATGAGAGAACTGTGGGTTCTCTCATTGCGCCTTTTAAGCATGACTTGAAAACCCTATCCTTCTATCTTCCCTAATAAGTAAGAACACCTACAACATGTAAATTGAATGCTCTTATTGATTATTTTCATCTGTTGTCAAGATTTAGAACCCTCTTTTGTTAATTTAAATTTTTGTTCTACATTTTATTTCAATCTTTCGCGACCACAAGCGTAACACACGCTTTTACTACGGCCCTACGGGCATACTGAGTTAAAACAATATAAAACTCATACTACATTTATAATTTCTTTATGTTTGCCTGTTTAAATTAAAAATGTGGATTAAAAACCGTGTTTCTTATAAATAAAATTATCATTTCCCCGAAAATTACGAGGTTGTAACACAATCTTATATAAATTGCAGAATTTTGTTATTAGATTATTAAGAACTGCTTGTCTATTAGCATATGTTTCAAAATTGGGTTTAGTTCAGTTACGTGTCAACAATATGATTGGTGTAATACGTTGATATACTCTAGAGGAGTTTTTGATGTTTTTATCTATATCTGCTGATGTTTTGTTGGCCTACTTCATATCTGTATTTGAAATACCGGCAATTGGCTTAACTAGTCTATTTTTACATTTTGTTGACCAGTGCATTCGTTTATAGGCCGCAGGATTGACATTTTTTCGAGAGTGTAGAAGGACATTGTTGACATTTCGGGAGTGTAGAGGGACTCATTGTTGTGCTGTGTAAACCTCCGCATTTACTGCATTTTATGGGGGATTTTTCGTCCCATTTTTCGTTGGAATAATTTTCGTTTTGTGAGCAAAACTCGGCATTTAGTGCAAACGAATGGAAATGCTTATTTTAGAAAGAATATTTTAAGAAAGTTGTGGTATGATTTCGCACATGCTCTTATAATCCCTATTCTGTATGTAGGATATATAGGTTTATAGAGGAGTATGTAGGATATCAGCGATTTGTTCTGTATTTAAAGCGACGCTTATCCCATTAATCTTTATTTCTGGATCTATTGATATTATTACTGCAGAGTAGGATAAATTAGGTGTATTCATTTGTATTCTGTGAATTTTTAAGTTTATTTAAATTTAATCTGTTTTTAATACCATTGGATTTAAGAATCGACGCATTGAATTTGATGTACTGTCCAATAGTTCATAAAATGCCTTTATTGATTTATTTCTGTTGGTGTTCTTACTAAAAAAGTTGTTTTATAGGTTTTTCTCTCTTGAATTTTATATTTCCCTACACCTCCATGAGTTCCACTTTGTTTTTGTGTTGTGGATTTACAGAAGAGGAGTCACAGAATAGTGCATTTTCATTTTCACGTGCCGTAATATATTATTACAACTATGACACATTAAACGGTGATTACAAATAAAAGCGCATAAACGAACAAACACTCCATTGCTTTAGATATAATCCTCCTCTTCGTCTCTCCAAAAGCTCTTAAAGGTAAACGGTTTAAATTGTCTGAACCAAAACAAATGTCTTCCGGCGCATTGTTTACAGCGTTTGATATTTTGATTACCCTGGCGTAACTGTCTTTAGAAACTCGAATGGAAGTACGCAGACGAGCGCGGTGAAGGGCGTGATCAATCGTCTTGGATCTTCGCAGAGCACCGTAAATGAAAAAGCCGACTCTGTAGAACACTTTAAAGGCTAAACTTGCTCGTTTATTTTTATTGCCCCCGTCATTTTTAAATTAGGTGTACTGCTGTATTTGATGGATTTGTACAGTATGAAAAGTTGGCACTTTACAAAAAGGCCCCTTTAACGTAATTTGGGTTATCAACAAAAATAACCAATATTCTAATTATATTTATTATTTTTGTATTTGAAAAGTTACAAATTACTGCGAACATACTTAAAAAAATCTATGTTGACGTAAGAGGTATTTTTCCGGAACTTTTGGTTTGCAAAATCATGAATGAGTTCTTAAAAGTCTATCTCTTTAAGTAAAGTTAATCTTCCTTGAAGCGTTGTACATACTTCTGAGTTCGTTTTTACTTTCTCTTTTGCATTCGGTCCAAAATTTCGATGGTGAGATTTTGACATATTTGGACGAATTCTAGTATTCTAAGACTAATGGTGCCATTTTTGGCCATTGGTCTGTCCGTCTGTCTTTCTCTCTTCTAGAAGTACATATTTTATTCAGTGCGTCCCATTTTTTCAAGACGCTATGCAACTTCAGATTTTTAATTGGAACACAACCAACTGATCATCAGTTGGTTCGTCAAACGTCAACGGAGAGTTGCTTCACAGACGCGGCGATCACCGGAAAGCCAAAGGATATGAACACCGGCCGCGAAAGCCTACAACAAGGGTAACATATATACCTTCCTGAAAACACATTTTTTACTTACTGCTAGTTAATTGTTGAGTTTTCTTCTTTATTTTCTTTAAATTGCAAAATACATAAAGCCAAATGAGACTGTTGTTGCTGTCTTATTATTATTTAATCCTTTGAGTACGGTTGTAAGGTAGACGCTGTGGTATTTCCGTGCTCCAAAATTATGTGATTAATATGTTTCCAATCATTGCATCCACTCGGCGAATAGAAGCTTATGTTAAAAGGTTTGAATAAACAACATGCAAAACAAAATAGCGATTTCGTTTGAAGGCGAATATAATAATCATTTTCTTTCAACGCTCTCATTACTCTTTAATTTACGATGAAATAGAGTTTTATTGAAAATCCTAATTGTTAATCTACCACCGTTTCTTTGTAAGTTCTGGACGCTTCTGAGGTCTTTATTTTGAAAAAATGCAGACCCTTTGCTAATCCAAAACTCGCCTGGTTTTGCCGTCAAAAACATGAAAATAATCCCCAGGATTGTCTGAAATGTTTCCTGGGGCTGTAGACTGTTGTTGCTCAGCCAAAGCAGTTGTCGGTGAAATTTAAACCACACAACATAGAAATCACCTATAAAACTAGATCCACAATAAAAAGTTATCTCACTAATGCCAAAGACAAAATAGGACCTCTAGAGAGGAGTGGAGTACATAGGCTTAACGCTACTTATATAGGTGAAACAAACGAAAAATAGGAACAAGGAATAAGGATCATAAAAGAGAAAATAGCATAAAAGCTCAGAGTTTGGACGACACTTATTTGAAACTGGACACAGATATAATGAACTTGATTCTACTATGCTATACTGCTGCAATAAATTTACGCACATTAAGTTAATGCAAGCTTTGGAGATCGAAAAATCTAAACAAGACCCCTCTGTCAATTATCTCAATAAACAAATCGATATTTAAATATTTGTTTTAAATCTGCTTCTCTGCTCGTAATTCATGCCACGACCAGCTGCTTATGTATTTTTCCTTTTTTGCTTTTAACTTTACTTTTATTTATTTTTGACATATACATATCTTCCGTTCTTTAGCATTTAATTTTATAATTAAGAACACTTAACTGGACAATTCAATTTATATGATAACTTTATACATTCAAAGTCATTTAAATCTGCACAAACTTTATATAAGTACTGTATCTCTATCTATAAGTTTAAAGAACATCATTGTAAAATCGTGCATGATATTCTTAGTAATAATGCAGGAAAAGTTGATTCTTTATCGAATTTTCCCACAGAGCACTTCTGATTTCATTCTTAACAATATAGTATATACTCTTTACTAGAAAATAGACTATTGTATTGTGTACTTAACATAAATAAGTAGTATAGTAATAACGATAAGTAAATTTTCTTTAACTGCGACCGTCTTAACTTGCTACGTACACATATTAATTATACTTCCTTGCATTTCTAGAAGAAATATATTCATATTGGAATATTTTCGAAAAAAATCACTCATCAAAGACCATTACATAGATCAAAGAGCTCCAGGACAGTGAACTCGCATTAACAAACACAAAATATTTTACAGATATGGAATTATAAAACAAATTAAACGTTCCATAACGAGCTGATGTGAAAACCTGTTGAGATGTAATATTTAATAAAAACCCTATATTTCGTGTAGGTATACTAATAGTTTTGAAGCGCATATAATTTTTCTCTAGCAGAAGCTGATGTTTTGCTTATACTTTTTTTAATTGAACCTTCTTTCCAACAAGGAAGTGTTGAATAAGTGAACTAATGATGATGACTAGTAATAAGATGTAAAATGATAATTGGAAGGCAACTGCCTCTCGATGCAAGCTTTGATATTCTCTTACCTCTAATTACTTCAATAATTGTATAGTACCTGACTTATCGACCTTCGAGCGATAATACATGTAGAAGGCTTGTGATGAAGTTGTACACAAAAAGTTCTTTTGTGCGGTGTTATTTCTACATGTTTTTTCTTAGAGGGTGAATTATCTGAAATGTTCAATAACCCAATCATGTTCTAACATCTCTCTTTCTTCTTTACACACGATTTAAGATCACTTCTTGCCAGAAGCTATTTATGAAAGATTCATTTTACCGTTAAAGGTAACATAATGCGATGCGGGATTAATCATTTAATTTCGATAGATTTTCAAATAACGCTGCTTTCGGCTATTTTTTTCTCAAAAAACTTTCGAAAAAAGTTCGAAACTTTTGTCTCTTCTAACTTCTAACCGTGTTCTTCAAATTTTTTTCCGGAATTTAGACTATTATTTCTAATATGTGCAAGAGTACTTGGTCTTTTCTAATCAAATTTTGAGAGAATGGTTCTTTTCTATTATATAAAATTTTTGCCGAGCTACCCCTTACGAATATGTTAAACATCAATATTTTATTATTCGAACCCGACCCCATTTCACCCTTTGTCGTAAGGCGTAGTAGCTCTCCAAAATTTTACCGCAGAATGGTGTATAGGAAATTGTTTACAAATAACCAAGTACTTTTGCACACATTGCACATAATAGCCCAAAATTCTCGAACAAAAATTTGAAGGACACAGTTTAATGTTTTAATTTTTTCTCGAAAATGGCACATTTTAGAGGTAAGTTAGAGCAGACAAAAAAGTTGCAAAATGAGATACTTTATAACACTACGGTATCAGTTAGCGAATAATGCCCCACTTCATCCCCTTAGGGGGTAAAGCTAAACGTTTATATATGATGTGTTGATTGCTAGTTGGATCAAATAAATAAAATTTTGTTCACTACTAACACTAGACGTGCACCTACCATCTTTGAACCAGCTATTATAGTAATCAACGCATCATACATAAACGTTTAATTTCCATGACGATAATTACCTAAAACATTTCACTGAATATATATTATACAGATTGTGCAATATAGCTTAGATGGACAATAAAAAAAAGTAATATTTACAATTAATAATGTTAATGCACTGGGACAAAACCAATAGTAACACTGCTAATATAACAAATGGTTCTTTGTTGAATTCCATGCTGTTTTTTTAAATTAATTGTTTTAGCTCGATGGGCAATGTATGCCTCATCGGTTACACTTATCATGTAAGTTGCATAACTGAGTTATTTGGAAGGAGGGGTGGTAGGATAGTATAGTGGGCCTTCTTCTAAGGTTTGTTTTGAAATGATTTTGTCGATAATTTTAATGTTGTAACCATTATCGTTGGCTATATCATAGATATATTGTAATTCCCTGCTTCTTTAGACAGTGGTGGATAAAAGGCATGACGTATGAAGGAATGGAAGACAGAAATCTTATGAGAGAAAGGGTGGAATGAATTGAAAGGGATGATGGTGGGGCTCTAAGTGGGTTTTCTGTAGACGACAAAGGTGGGTTGGTTATTATTATTAGTTACTGTTAAATCGAGGCAATTTATCTTATTGCAGTTTTTTTTTCAAGGTAAAGCTTAAGTTATTATGAATGTTATTTATGTAATTTAAAAAAGATCGTTCCATATACAGAAAACGTCTTCCACGTATCTGATCCATTCTTTGATGTATTTATTAAAAGGGTTGGTTTTGTTTAAAATGAACTTCTTTTCTATATGATCAAGATACGTATGCGACATAATGCCTGTAACGGACATTCCTATGGAGAGACCGCTTTTACTGTTATAATTTCAATTAAAGATATATAGTTGATATTGAGTATGTGTTTCAGCAGGACGTTGAGGTGAATGATAGTGAACGAAGTGATTTTTAATAATTTCTGAAGTAAGACTAAGCGTTTCATATATGGTAACGTTCGAATATGGATTTGTTATGTCAAACGGTATCATTAGTGTGTTCCCTTGGGAGAGGATTTTTAATGTTGGTCAAGTACTGCATTTATATCTTTAAAGCATATTTAGGGGTGAAGTTAATGGTGTGGAATATATCTAGGAATATTTTTATTAAGGGATAGAGTGGGGAGGTATAGTAAGCTGTATTTGGGCGAATGAGTTGTCCAGTTTTATGTGGTTTGGGTAGGGAATATAGATTTGGGATTGGGTTAATTTTGCTACGGTTTCTTTGCATTCGTTTAGAAGCTATTTAGATTTTATTATAGTAGAGCTCAACGGGTTACTGTTTAAGTGAATATAACCGTTATTATTCAAAAGAAGTTTTTTTAATGCAATCATCTTTGTACAAACGACGATACCTGCTCCTTTATCGGCAAATGTTTCTTTTTACATTGTAATAAAACTTGCAAGATGGATTCATCCAAATATAATAGTGTTAATATTTTAAGTATAACCCTAGATGACCTACAAAAACCCAATCTCCTTATACATTTTTTCGTATTCATGTTTGCTCTGGGACTATGAATTATATACTCATATAATGAGACCCTGCCTGTTTGAAGATAATACTTAAGATTACGTAAGAAGTACTTGAAGTTTTTAAGCAATAAACTCCCTCAGATGTTGGAAGATGTTCCAATCCATATCCGAGAACAAGTCACAATAGTAGCATGCTGGAAGATTATTTCAACAAAGCATGTACAAGAAGATAGATCGTTAACAAGAATGAAGACAATTTTGAGCAATTTCTCTAAGCATTTTTCTTGATGTTCTGCTCTTCGTTAATGCCATATCTTGACTTATACTTTGATCCGTGCGGTTTGTGTAATCTTAACGATTAGTTTTAGTGTACTTTACTTTAACTCTCAACAACGCCTTACGCCATTAAACAAAAAATCTACTAATGCCATCATCTCCCACGCTAGAAACTTATTAAAATAATGCGATTTATTTGACATTGTCGATATAAAAATTAACTAAATTCGATATAAAAATACACGGGTCGAACCCCTTTTTGACGAAATATCTACTAGGAATTGGAATGCGAAAAAATGATTTGTATCTAGAAATGAAGCCATTGATGGAAGCAAGCAGCTACCGTTTACATAATACATTTTTTTGTAGTTTTGAAGTTATTGAGGGCGGTAATCTTTTTCATTACGCCAATGTGTGTTATGTAATTATTTTGTTCCAATAAATAGTTTTTAATTAATTTTTCACTTTCTTCCATCTCGTTGCGCGCCCTTTAAAAAGTTCACGTACGCCAAGGTAATTGAGGTTGCTAAATTTCATGGTGTGCAGGATTCTCTTTTGTAAAATAACACTTCACTGATTCAAAGCAATTTACCTCGATACAACAAATTATAATTGAAGGAAGAAAGTATATATGCACAAAAATAACTGTCGTTACGATACCCATAAAACTTCCAGCCATAACATTTATGCATTGTTTCTCCATAAGAGGCTTTTTGGCGATAACTTTCTTAAAATTAAAGATATGTTAAATCTGCTTACAAAACGAGAAAGCTTGTTCTTTTCCGCATCTAAAAGTGAGTTTTTATTGGTCGATTTCCCAGTAATTACTCCAGAAATCAACTGGTGTAAATCATCACACGACTTTCTCTTGCCTAGTTTAAATATTGAGGGTCTTTTTCTTATTATAAATTTATGAAAGACACGTGATGTGCGAGTATTGTTTAACACTAAAGGAACCTTACTAAAAA
>JAWQRJ010004153.1:0-11324 GCA_033557515.1 Diorygopyx duplodentatus
GCCAATTCAAAACGTTGGAATTTCAGCTTTCTTTCAGTATAGAAATCATAGTTCTACACAAACCCGTTTATGAGTTACAACAAAAACTGTAACACCTTATGTTATTGAAACCCAAAAGTAATTCTTTAAGATATTTGTTTTTTTTTGTAAAAAATCCGATATATTTTTCAAAAATTATAGCCAATAGGAAACGTTGGACTTTCAGCTTTCTTTCAGTACATAAAGCATAGTTCTAAACAAACCCGTTTATGAGTTACAACAAAAATTGTAACACCTTACATTATTTTAACCCAAAAATAATTCTTTAAAGCGATCTATAAGCAATAGGAAGAAGGATATACTCGATGGAACTTGGTCCTGCAGGAACCAATATATCTCCCCAAAATAAAAGAGACACGCAGTAAGCAAAGCTAAGGACGAATAATCTCCTCCAGAATCATCTATCCATAAAACAAACCGGCGCTAGGGGTGGGAGGGAAAACACCCTTTACAATAACAGCCCCACTAAAACTGAAGATTCCCTCACTCAACCCATAAAACAAATAAAGGGGATCGCGGAATTTATCCCGCTCCTCCCTTCCTCTCGTTTCTTTCCCGTTCCGTTCCCGGCGGATCCCGGAGGAACGCAGAGGTCCGCGTCGCGCGGCTGCAGGACGGAGCGAGACGCCGCGACGCTCGGCGTCGCGCCGTCCTCGTTTCGCCCGCGTAAGTCGCGCGGCAGGACGCGCGATCGCCAAGAAAAAAGTGTTTAGGGTTTGCAGCCGTAAAGTGTATCGGCGTCGTCCTTTTTGCCCCCTGCCACTGCTTAAGGAGCCGTTATCCCGCGCGCGGGATAGGATTTTCCCCCTTGGCCACGCCCAATCGCGGACTGCGCACGCCCCGGCGCTCCGCCGCTAGTTCCACCCATAGCAACCGCGGATGCCGCGTCGCAGGACCCCTCGGCAGTCCTGCAACCTCAATTGTCACGATCGTATAAGCGCGGGCGGACACGATAACGAGGTTCGCGCGCGAAGAAGATAACGCGTGTGTCAAATCGAAGTTGGCTCTGATTTTCCTCCCCTAAATAGAGTGGGACAGGAAAATTTTAAAACGAAAATTTAGTAATAGAATTGTTTGAGTAAAAAAAAATTGTGCAGGACAGAGATTTTATTGACTGAAAGAACATTAGAGTTAAAAGACAAACAAAGACAAAAACAAAAGTAATAGTGGATGACGTAAACCCAAAAAAAAAGACTGTCTGGTGGTGTGGACTACCGCGTATATACGAGCAGTTTTTCCCGTTGACAATTTTGGGGGGAATCCCCCAATACAGCAATCACGATTTTCGGCGACACACACAAGGTGAGTAAATTTAAGTTAACTGAAACTTACTATTAATTAGTTTATGTACTGTGCACTGATTGTGTTATAAAAATTATCTCAAAAGCGAACGCTGAAAGTCTAAAACGACTGTTAAAGTTCACCTGCTCTTCTTGGCGAGATTTAGTAACGTCTAGTTCTCCGATATGTAGGCGAGCGACCAGAAAGTTCGCAGGTGTTTATTCATCCACTCGTAAAATTCACATCAGTAAGGGGAGTAACGCGTTCTAAACGTAAGTGGCGAGAGATCCGCATAGACGAACGTGCAGAAACATTAATATCAATTGTAGTTATTACACACAAGGGTGTAATTAGCATATTAGGGCCCTCCGGGGCGGTACGTGCTGCGAACTGCTGAGAGCCGACGACGCGTCATCGGATAGCCCTAATTTGCAAATTAAATTTTGATGGGTTACGCCGAATTTGCTAATCGCGTTCGGGCGGTACGCGCATAGTCCGACTCTTCGACGGTGCGATTGTGACCTCTATCGACGTCGACTCCGGGATACGAAAGGGACACTGATCTAATCGCATTAGAGCGTTAGAACTTCGGAAATCTACTACTGTACCAATAATAAATGTACTAATAAGTAATACACTGTTGTATCTATGTTATGTTGCGTATTGCATGAGAGACGAATGGAATGGCAAAAATTATGGGTCGAGTGGCCCCCCTCTGGTAATTCAGTTTAAATTGATGAAGGTGTCGGTTGTAATAGAATAATCGAAATTATACAGACGCGAATTTACTCTGGCAACTACACAGATATGATATGATGAGGGGGGACCTAACATATCCTGTAAAATGACATTTCCTTTTTGTGTATACGTATAGGAACGGAGGACGTTACACTTTATTACTTACATTACGTATATATCGATTAAGTTTAACGATATTAAATGGATATGTCCTGACTGTTACGTAGAATACGTCTAGTTATACAAGACTCCGCTCTAATTATAACAGCATCGACTTAATGTATGCGCAGCAGCGTGGGGGCTGTAGTGAGTTAATTTCGGTACCTATCTGTTACCCACGGCCATGCTTCAGGGGGCGGCGTCTTACCGTCTCTCCTATATCATAACCCGAATTTGAATCATTTAATAATTCAAATATGTAAAGCAATTTGCTCGCTGACGTTTCTGTCTGAATCGATGCGGCCATGGTTGGGGAACAGAAGACGTCTAACGCATGTTTCGCCTGTGTTTCGCACGTTTCGCCTGTGTATTTCCAGTCAGCTAAAGACAGCGAGAATAGCAGCTAAAAATAACGGTTAAAATAACCGTGAAAAATAACGATCAATAATCACAATTAGAACAGAACAGTCAAAAATAACGATTAGTAATAACGGCCAAAATAACCGGGAAAAATAGCGGCGAAAAAACGGTTAAAAGTGACGGTTAAAATAACCGCGAAAAATAACGCCTAAAAAGAACGGTTAAGAATAACCGCGAAAAATAACGGTTAATAATAACGGCCAATATAAACACGAAAAATAACGGTTAAAAATAATGGTTAACAATTATTTATAATATTATTTTTTTAAATAAATAGCTTTTTAATAACAAAAATATTTAAGTCAATGTAAATAAGATTTTTGTGCAATTGTTATTCTATTTATACAGCAGTCAATTTGCTTAATATAGCAGTCAATTTGCTTAATATAGTAATGCGAGCCCAGTTCTTTTACGATTCATTTCAGGAAAAAATGTTATACATAATGTTAATATAACATAACATTGTTTTCACGGAGTGTTCCATTTTTTCTAGACGCTACTTCTTCTAGTTGCAATTTCAATTTTTTAAATGGATATGAATCCTGTATGTATTATGACCAACCTAATTTTTTTAATTAAAATTATTCACCTATTAAAATTTTAAGAACAATACTTATATCAATCGATTTTTGCCAACAACTCAAAAGAACGGTTAAAACTAAACTATTTAAAAAGAACGGTTAATTAAAATGAACTGTTAAAAAGTACTGTTGAAATGAACGGCCAAAGATATTGGCCAAAACCTACGGTTAAAAATAATCGTTAAAAATGTCCGATTAAACTGAACGATTAAAAATGTACGGTTAAAAATTACGGTTGAAAATGTACGATTAAAATGAACGGGTAAAAATAACGGTTAAAATTTTAAATTTTAAATCATTTGATATAAAAAGGACTGTTAAACTGGGCAATTAAAATGAGCTGTTAAAAAGTACGGTTGAAATGAACGGCCAAAGATATTGGCCAAAACCTACGGTTAAACATAATCGTTAACAATGTCCGACTAAACTGAACGGTTGAAAATTACGGTTGAAAATGTACGATTAAAATGAACGGGTAAAAATAACGGTTATGGGTAAAGGTGAGAACGAACGGGTAAAAGGAATGGTAAAGAATGAATGGTAAAAAATGCAGGGATAAAAATAACGGTCAAAAATAATGTCTAAAAATAACGGTTAAAACAGAATGGTCAAAAATATACCTATTAAATTATTAACCGTTACTAAACAGTTAAAATAACCCCGAGAATAGCGGCTAAAAATAACGATGAAAACAAACGCGAAAAATAATGGTTAAAAATGAAGACTTTTTAATCGTGACCGTTCTGTTTTCAGAACGGTCAAACATAACGGTTAATAATACCGTTATTATTAACCGTTATTTTTGAGCGTTCTGTTTTAATCGTGATTTTTATCCGTTTATTAAACAAAATAACCGGGAGAAATGGCTAGAAAACAAAAGTAAAGCTAAAAAATGGTTAAAAGTGACGGTTAAGAATAACCGCGAAAAATAACGGGCAAAATTCTCGACTTTTTAATCGTGACCGTTCTGTTTTAATCGTGATTTTTAGCCATTATTCAAACTAAAATAACCAGGAAAAATGGCCAAAAAACTAAAGTAAAACTAAAAAACTGTTTAAAATGACGGTTAAGAATAACCGCGAAAAATAACGATTAAAAATAAGGATTTTTTTAATCGTGACCGTTCTGTTTTCAGAACGTTCGAAAATAACGGTTAATAATGCCGTTATTATTAACCGTTCTCTTTGACCATTCTGTTTTAATCGTGATTTTTAGCCGTTATTTAAACCAAAATAACCGGAAAAAAATGGCTAAAAAATTAAAGTAAAACTAAAAAACGGTTAAGTGTGACGGTTAAGAATAACCGCGAAAAAATACGGTCAAAAATAACGATTTTTTAATCGTGAACGTTCTGTTTTCAGAACGATCAAAAATAATAACGGTTAATAATACCGTTATTATTAATCGTGATTTTTATCTGTTATTTAAACCAAAATAACCGGGAAAAATGACCAAAAAACTAAAGTGAAACTAAGAAACGGTTAAAAGTGTCGGTTAAGAATAACCGCAAGACATAACGGCTAAAAATCACGATTTTTTTAATCGTGACCGTTCTGTTTTCAGAATGGCCAAAAATAACGGTTAATAATACTGTTATTATTAAGCGTTTTTTTACCATTCTGTTTTAATCGCGATTTTTAGCCGTTATTTACACCAAAATAGCTGGGAAAACGGCCAACAAACCAAACTATAACTAAAAACGGTTAAAAGTGACGGTTAAGAATAACCGCGAAAAAAAAACGACTAAAAATAATGGTTAGGAATCACGATTACATCAGAACGGTCAAAAATATCGGTTCATAATATCGGTATTATTAGCCGTCATTTTTGACCGTTCTGAAAACAGTACGATCACGATTAAAAAATCATGATTTTTAGCCCTTATTTTTCGCGGTTATTTTAACCGTTATTTTTAGCCGCTATTCTCTCGGTTATTTTGACTGTTTAATAATTTAACCGTAATTTTTGACATTCTGTTTTAACCGTTATTTTTGACCGTCATTACGTTTATCCGTTCATTTTTTACCATTCATTCTTTACTTTTCATTCTTTCTAACGGCTAAAAATCACGATTTTTTAATCGTGATCGTTCTGTTTTCAGAACGGTCAATAACTGGTTAATAACCGGTTAATTACCGGTTACCGGCTAATTAACGGTTAATTAATAAATACCGTTCTTAGTAACCGTTATTTTTGGCTGTTATTTTTGACCGTTCTGTTTTAATCGTGATTTTTAGCCGTTATTTAAATCTAAATAACCGGGAAAAATAGCTACTAAAACACAGTAAAAAGTGACGGTTAAGAATAACCGCGGAAAATAGCGGCTAAAAATTACGGTTAGAAATCGATTAAAACAGAACGATCGCGATTAAAAAATCGTGATTTTCAGCCATTATTTTTCGCGGTTATTTTAACCGTTATTTTTAGCCGCGATTCTCGCGGTTATTTTGTTATTCTTGAGCATGCTGTTTTAATCGTTATTTTTATCCGTTATTTTTGTAACTGTTGAAAATAACGGTACAGATAACGGTTAACAGGAATGATTATAAATAACGAAACGGTTAAGAATAACTTGTAAAAATAACTGGTAAAAAGAACGGTTAAAAGTAATGGTTAAAAATAACATTGCTTTTTAATAACTAAAATGTTTCAATCAATTAAAGTCAATGTAAATAAGATTTTTTGATTCTTCGAAAAAGATTCTTCTTTTTTGTATTCTCGAAAAAGTGATCATTCGATCACTTTTTCTGAAAATACTGAAATACTGACATATGAAACGATGTTGTGATTATTGTTTGGCAATAAAGAATAAAGTATTATGTATACATTTATTATACTATTTTATTTCATGATTTAACCGTTGTTTTTGACCATTCTGTTTTAATCGTTATTTTTATCCGTTATTTTTATAACTGTTAAAAATAACGGTTAAGAGGATCGATTAAAAATAACGAAACGCTTAAGAATAACTTGTAAAAATAACTGGTAAAAAGAACGGTTAAATATAACATTGCCTTTTAATAACTAAGATGTTTTAGTCAATGAAAATCAATGTAAATAAGATTTTTTGTGCAATTGCTATTCTACGGGTCGCACTTTTTCTGAAACCACTGAAATATGAACGATGTTGTGATTATTCGGCTATAAAGAATACAGTTATTTTTTACATTTATACATTATTAACGGTATTTAATTTGATAAAATTACTTTTATAGTATTTCCAATTTTATAATTGGGAATACTAAATACCTCTTTTGTACCATAATCTTCAGATTTTAGGATTGTGGTGCGAAACAAAAACACTTCGAATAAAATAATTACTCAATAATGCTTTTCTTGATGAATATTGTCATCAATGGTTAAGAAATTGTTATTTTCTTTATTAATTTCTGCATCACGAATGGTTTTAAACGGTTATAAATAACGGTTAAAAATAATAGTTGAAAATAACAGTTAAGAGTTAAGAACAACGGGTAAATAGAACGGTTAAAAATAATGGTTAACCATGGATTTATAATGTTATTTTTAAAAATAAACAGCTTTTTAATAACTAAAATATTTTGGTCAATTAAATTCATTGTAAATAAGATTTTTTGTGCAATTGTTAATACTGAAATATGAAACGATGTTGTGATTATTCGGCAATAAAGAATAAAGTTATTTTATACATTTATAATATTATTTTATTTGATAAAATTACTTTTGTAATTGCAAATACTAAATTCTAAATTCATCTTTTCTATTATACAATCTTTAGATTTTAGGATTGTGGTACAAAATATTCCCAATAAAATAATCAGTCAATAATGCTTTTCTCTCCTTATCTTTACTTTGTCCACTATTTTATTCATTAAATAAACATAAAAAATGTAACATATAATAAACTTGAATAATTAAACTTTAGCAAAGTAATCTCCTGTTACACTGTTTTTTCTGTTTATTATTAATAAGTATTGTTTGTATTTTTTTTTCGATTTTTACAACAGAATCAGTCAATGAGCAATTATTGAAATAGGTTTATTTTTTCTGATCTTTAGATCAGAAAAAATGAAACTTTAGTTTCAGTAATAATTCCGATTCGGAAGTTGAAATTATGTGTAGTCATCTTCTTCTTCTTCTTCTTCTGCTTCGTTTTCTTCGACTTCTTCATTATTACATGACCTCTCCTGGTTAGCCTTTACTATTTCTTCTAGAATAGACTTCTCTTCAGGACTTCTCTGCAGTTTGAATATTGTCATCAATTGTTAAAAAATGATGTTATTTTTTGTACTAATTTCTGCATCCCGAATGGTTTTAAAGAGTTACAAATAACGGTTGAAAATAACGGTTAAAAATAACGATTAAAACTAACAGTTGAAAATAAATCGGTTCAAAATAACAGTTCAAACTAACGGTTAAAAATTAAAAATTAAAAAAACCACTATTTATAATGTTATTTTTAAAAATAAATTGCTTTTTAATAACTAAAATATTTTGGTCAATTAAAGTTAAGTAATTAAGATTTTTTGTGCAATTGTTATTTTACATACGAGCACTTTTTCTGAAAATACTGAAATATGAAACGATGTGATTATTCGGCAATACTATATTATTCTATTTATATTTAATACATATAAATGTATAAAATAACTTTATTCTTTATAGTACTATAAAGTACTATTTTATTTAATAAAATTACTTTTGTAATTGCAAATACTAAATTCTAGATTCATCTTTTCTACCATAATCTTCAGATTTTAGGATTACCACAGTCCTAAAATCCTTTTTGTTTTGTACCACATAAAACAAAAATATTCCGAATAAAATAATTACTCAATAATTCTTTTCATTTCTTTATCTACTATTTTATTCATTAAATATAATATACAATAAAATTGAATAATTAGACTTTGCAAAGTAATCTTTTATGTTACACTGTTTTTTCTGTTTACATTGTTTTTTAATAACTAAAATATTTTAGTCAATTAAAGTAATATGTATAAAATATTTTATTCTTCATAGCACTATAAAGTACTATTTTATTTGATAAAATTAATTTTGTAATTGCAAAATACTAAATTCTAGATTCATCTTTTCTACTATAATCTTCAGATTTTGGGATTACCACAATCCTAAAATCCTTTTTGTTTTGTACCACATAAAACAAAAATATTCCGAATAAAATAATTATTCAATAATGCTTTTCTTTACTTTATCTACTATTTTATTCATTAAATGTAATATATAATAAAATTGAATAATTAGACTTTGCAAATTAATCTTTTATGTTACACCGTTTTTTCTGTTTGTTATTAATAAATATTAAGCAAGGAAAAGAGTTTTTATTTCTTTCTTCATTTTGAGTGATATATAAAAAAACATATTAAGTTGCTATAAAAATTGATAAAACTTACAGCACTGACAATTCACTTTGGTGACAAATCCATAACTATACAACTGTTAAATTTTCGGCTTCACCTAGCTAAAACGGCAAAGCAGGCTGTTGTTAAAACAAGGCAAGTTGCAGCGCGCGCCGAGCATTACGATGAATAAAATATGGCCCAGAATTCGGTTTGCCATCATGAAATTGCAATCTGCTAATGCCATTAACTGATTAATAGGTAATACACAGGTTGGGCCCACTCCCCCCGCGGTTTTGGATATCATTTAATTAACTGCATTGGAATAATTTATGTTAATACCGATATATTTTTAATTGAAACAGAATTCGGAATATAAATATTTCAATGGGCGCAGGGAGAATTATTGTTTACATTTCAATGTTCACTCTTTCTCTACACTTGTAATGGTTTATAATAAAACTTACGCAATAACAAATATAAAGATATAGGAAACTTTACTCCAAATTATAACTGAAGATTGAAAGAGTAAGGAAAAGTTTTTTATTAAAAATCTGTATTTCCGGGTTGCCTCTGCTCACTTGTTTGTTAGTAAACTGTCGCCCACACTTAATAAGGCCAATGACTTTGTTTGCAATATTTAGTTAGCGCTGTAATGGCGCAATTATCTGCGGAGTTTGAACTAGCTAGCATGGGTCAGAATGAATAACATCCTGTATATAGTGTGAATTACTGCAAATTATTCCAACCTTGCTAACGTTCAGGTCTTTTCGAAAATTTCAAAGTTTCCTCAACCAAAATTCAAGATCCGTTAATTCATTAACCTTATATTAAATAGCATTAACCAGATCGTAAGATTACAGTTGGGCTTAAAAAGGGCAGGCAGGATGTTGTTTTGTGAAAAACACTCCTCCAAAGTGTGCTTTGAGTGCGGCCCTTTACACCCTCATTCAAATGTATTTTCGACCAATTAACCCCACAGAATATAATGTCGTATAAACGGTTCTCGTTCCGTGTTCTGAATTTAAATAAGCCTTCCCTAATTGATCGGTCCAATCTAGGACTTTAAATTAGACCTATCAATTGTCCTGATTCGATTATCCGCGCTGGCATCGATAGAAACAACAATTTTATTATTAGGTTGACAGTCGCTGTGGAGACGAACGAATATTTCGGATAATAAAGATTTCATCATTGGAACCCGTATTGGATTTAATTAGAACGATGAGCAAAAGAAACTCTGTTAATTGAATGAAATTGTCGTACGAACTGTACTGAGCTTTTTTGATGATATATATTTTTTTCAGATCGGTGGTACGGGGGGCAGAGGAATGTTCTGCTACCACTGTCCGCCGGCGCTCCACCCTGGCGCCCCCCAGCCCAGACTGCCGCAACTGGAGTACCCCTTCACCCCTACACACCCCTGTGAGTATTTAGTTCGCGAAAAATCCAAAACCACGCGAGGTTTTCCTCGGTAAATCGACGGTAGACGGCCTGGCCTAATAGATTTCGAACCGTCTTTGGGCCCCCTCGGGACCTCGACCCCTAATTCTCGACTGCTCCCTGACGAAGGGGAGCAGTCGACGACTGATGATTTTGATTATTTCCGATGGGCCATTAAGGGTTTTTCGACGCGAGAGGGTAATGGCGGTGGCGAATTTCGTTTTTCAGATTTTAAATCGAAAATCGCAGGTTTTCGCGCGATCCGGAAGGCGTACGACGAACGGGCGGGCGGGGGAAAGTAAAAAGTCGCGGGCGGTTATCGTGGAACGGTCGAAATTAGAGTAGGCGGCGCGAACGTAGGCACGTTTCGGCGGCATCAGGCGCCGCGCCGAGGTGTCGACCAATAAATCTAATAAAGTTTAAGTTCGAACACGAAGTTATCTCGTTTGCCGACGGAATCTACTTTGGCGAACTCGCCCGGGGGCCCCGAACTATGGCGATCGATCGTTATGGCGTTATTAAAAAGTTTTCGACCGGAGAACGGCCCTGCCAGAAGCTGCTTATTCAATTTATAAGAAGGGAGAATTTGTAAGCTCCGTTGATTTTGCCCACAACAAAAAGTCAGGTGAAAAAGCTTTGTTTCTGCAATTTGTTGAATAGCACAGCACTAGCAACATATGCAAACGCCTGTTACACAACTTGAGTTTCTTACTCCATTCTTGAGATACGACGTGCAAAGGAATTGTAAAAGTGTGCAATTGTCGCGGTATGTGATCGACAATGTTCTTATAATGGATAATTGGGGACAAGATTTCTCTTGTCGCGGGTACAAATTTGCGATACCGCCTATTTACATAATTGTATCCTCCACCTTTATGCCACTCGATGTGAATACGAAATTGCACGTGATCTTTACATGTGTGGGGCAAGTCGATTGGCATAAATCGTACTCTGGGGCGTGTTGGGACGAATTTTCCCATACATAAAATAAAAACGCCTCCTATTATTATTTTTTACTTTCTCTCACCTGAAGCCGGACATCTCCGTCCGTCCGGCTGTTAGATTAGTTTGTGGCCTGGACATCTACGACTTCTGATCATTTTAGGCAAAAAAGTTTCAAATAAAAGTTGCATGGTTTCAGTCTTTCTCTCTTCTCTATATATTTTCATATATACAGGGTGTCTCATTTCTTCAAAACGCTATGCAACTTCAGATTTTGAATGGGAACACCCTGTATATTATTACATTTTTGGGTTCCTTATGGAACTTATTATCTATTTTATTAAGCATACATATGTCCTAAGTCGCACAGTTTAGAAGTTAT
>JAWQRJ010004154.1:0-11323 GCA_033557515.1 Diorygopyx duplodentatus
CGTTAATGGTTATTGATTGCCTTTTCTAGGTGTTTAAGCGCATATTTTTATACATAAATAAAATGTATATAGGCGTTAAACACAAAAATAAATAAAACGTTAGACATAAAACATATAGGGAATTTATAAAGGTAATGGCGTAATGGTTGGTAATGGTTATCAACGAACATTTTCGAATGATTTAGGTTGCGTTCATATATGTATGAATTATAGATATTTAAGTATTTACTATAATAAACCAGGAAACTTACTGACGTGCAATTTCGCTGTTCCGATTCTAAAAATTTAATGAAAACGGTGATGATAAAATGTTATGAGCACGCTATGAGCAGTTATGAGGATCAATTTCAAACAATAACTGAGTGGGTGTAAATCATCACACGGCTTTCTCTTGCTTAGTTTAAATATTGAGGATGCGTATTTTCATATAAATTTATGAACAACATGTGGTATGTTAGTATTGTTTAAGAATGAAAGAACCTCAATTAAATCTCAATTACACAATTGAGAAAGGGGTGGGAGAAGAGAATGGAAAGGTGGAAGAAGACCATGGAGAGGTGGGGAGGGGTGGAAGAAGCAAATGGCAAACTGCCAGAGGAAGATGGAGAATAATTTTAAAAATAAACAAAATATGCAAATATAAAAATAAAGTAACTTTATTTAAATTTATTTTAATATAAAACAGCATATCTACTGGATTTGTTCAAGGTAATATATACACAGTTTTTAATAACTAATTTTTATTACTTTTTTTATAGTTTCGTTGATATTTTCATTTATACTAATTTTTAAAATATTAATTTGTGTAAAATTGTGTAACTCTAAAAAAATGCCAATTACTACTAATGTTCGTTTGTAAAACTAAACGTGGGGGATTTGAGTAATTTTTGTTTTAATTGTAACTCCTAATAATGACTGTTTAAGAAGAAAGAGAAAATTAATTTGGGATTGGAAACAGAAACCAAGAATGGCCTTCATTTTTACATCCAAAGAATTTTTGGTGAGTAGTGTACAAAGGAAAGTGGGGTAGGTATGTCCATATTTTCTGTAATCATCATGTACTCTTTTTATCGTTCTGGTATTCTCTTCTTTTGAAAGTTCTATCTAAATTTACGTCAACCAAGAATACTATAAATAACATGCTTCATTTGAAGATAGTTTTAAAATGTAATAGTTCATGGTTATGACTAGACTACGGAAAAGGTATGAAGAAAAGAGTTAACATGGAAAGCGTTAGAAAAAAGCGAAAAAAGTGTCTAACAGAAAAGTCAGATGAAGTCAGATCAAGAACAGTAAAGAAAATCACAAAAAATATTGATCACAAGATTGAAAATATTTGCTGCTAATGGTATTACATATTTACTGTCTTGTCATACGACATTGTCGTCTTATTATTATTAGCATAATAAAAATAATGATATAAAGTCTATATAAACTAGGTTTTTATAAATCTGAATAAGTTTAATTAAATAGTTATAACTTCAAAAATTATAATGCGATTATCACTATTTAATCGTAAGTATTGAAATAATAACTTGATGGGTACAGATCCCTTTAAAAAAATATGTCATGAAGTTAGTTCTAAGTTTAAAATAACTGTGTTTAAATTTAAATACACTTTGTTTTCTTCTTATTAAGCGCTATAAGTTGTGATTTGTTCAAACAATAAACTATTTTTACTTTGTTATGAAAATTATTTTATCAATTTGGTGTTGTTTTAGCATTCCAAAGTAACAATGACGTTAGTAACAGATAATATTAAGTGTCTGGTATCGGAAAATTCCGTAGCTAAGGGTGGAACTGCACAACCCAACATTGTAGATTGCAAATATAGAGACGTGTGTCTACACAAGTGAGTATCACATGTATCGATTAGCACTCTTTGAACATGTTGAATGGGGTGGTGCAAAAAGGGACACTTTTGGAAGGGGCGACGCTTCAAGTAATAAAAGCAAAGAACCTTCCGAAACCAATCAGAACACTGGTTTGTTTGGGTTCCACGATTGATATAGAGACAACAGAAGTAGTAATCTCTCCCTTTTTCAAGATATACTTTCTTTGTTTTTTTTAATTACAATTATAATGATTGCATAATACTATTTGTTCATTTTAGGATAATAGAACTAATAATAGTGTTATATGTTCCTTTGTATTAATACATACATTTTTCATAATTATATATGGTTTTTATTTGTTATTGTGTAGAATGTAACTTCCTTGGAGTTTCCTATTTATGATAACTTCAATAAAGTAGCTTAAAGAAAGTATTTGTTATATTTGGAAGAAACACCTAAAATTATGTTTATACATAGAGAATATGGTGACAGCAACTAGAGGTGTTTAGTCTAACGCTATCAACAGCTCTCTGAATAAACATTATCTAACTTTACTATAATCAAACTTTGTTCGCTGGCAGTACTTTTCCTTACTAGCACCACAGTGCACAATGGGTCATAGTGCAAAGTTTCGTGTGCTATGGCGGGAATGGGCAATATTTAAAATATGAAAGAAAAGTGTTTAAGAAGAAGGATGAAATGAAAGACAGCAGTAAAATTAATAAAAAATAGTATATTGCAAAATAGTTAACAAAGATTAGAAGAAGATTACACAACTTGAAATTTACTGTATAAAAATCCGAATGTTAAAATAGATGCCCTTCTCAGGCGAACGCTACACGCTGAATATTTATCGCGATATTTGGATCGTGATGTTTATTGATTGTGTAGGGTGATATAGTGATGGATCACGATGCGATCTCGGGATTTCTAGAAATTTCGAAATCCGTATCACGCATCATGGATCACACGCTAAATCGATAAATATTGACACCTGTTACGTCAGTACACGTCGTTTTCAGCATGTCGCATCCACAAAGCGAGTGCGGGGAGCACTTTTCTCTTTTTCTCTTGCCGAAATTGCCGTTCTCATTATTGTATCTTGTTTAGACAAAAATGGGGTAACTAATTCGAGAATATTTTCAAAACAGTCATTAGACATGCGGAAATAATTTTCATAGTCGTCCATTTCCTTGTTAAGCCGAATTGTGTTTAATAAATTTAGGTGCGTGTATTTGTCTCGATCTTGAAGCCATTTCTTTGTCCAACATTTTTTCTTCACTCGCCGCTTTAATGAAAATGCCAGTACGATCGCTACACAGGCTTTTACTTGATTTTCTTCAGCCATTTGTGACACCTGCCACTGTCTAGCGCAAAATATATCACGATAAATATTGTACGTCTAGTGTAGTCCACAAGTCGCACGTGATCCATCAATACTAATATTGAGCGTGTAGCGTTCGCCTTAGGCGAACACTACACGCTCAATATTTATCGCGATATTGGATCGTGATGTGGATCACGTCGTGATATGGAACACGTCGTGATATGGATCACGATCCAATATCGTGATCCAAATATCTCGATAAATATTGAGCGTGTAGCGTTCACCTAAGACAAAACAGTCAAACCCGATCAAACAATGTCCCGAATGCTAAATACTTGCTAAATAATAAACATAAATGACATTTCTCAAGTGTCATATTCAGATAATTATTTTCCATGGCATACTTCACAGTTTTGAAAAATAAAATAAATAAATTTAAATAACTTTTTTAAAAACAACTTTTAACTTGTGATACAGGGCTGAATGCAGAAGAAAAAACTCTATCAGATCGAATAAAAAATATATAGCATTCCATTTAAAAAAATTAAGTTGACCATCTTTAGTCATCGAAGACAAGAACTTAAAAAAATGCAGATGTGGCCAGTTTGTCAAAATGGGCTGCTTAAAATCATCCTAATTTATAAGAAATTATGACATAAAACTAAATATGATGCTATTTTCACTATAAGTGTCCATAAGTTTTAAAGGAACACTGACACAACTCGAAATGTGACTGTAACCAATCATTAACATTTTATAAACTTAACGGAAACAGTGACATAATATTAAATGTGAGTGTTTATAATAAAGTGTGTCAGCATATTGTTAAAATTACTATAAGAAATAATGACACCTCTAGATACTGTTCCACTAATAATTAATAAATTATCACTTACCGACAAGACACTTTTTTAAACGTGACACTATTCCGGATAAAAACCTTATTCTTCCACTGAATGATAAAGTAACGCTAGATATGTCAATGTCATAGAAAAGAGTACATTAATATCAATTCAATAGAATAATGACACTAGCGCGATGTAACGGTCAGTTAGGAAAGAAAAAATGTAGCATTATTCCACTACATTATTTGACTTTTATGAGGTCTTTGATCTTAACTCAAAATGAGATATGGTAAGATAATTTCGCAAACTTCCTTCCGGTGTTTTCAAGCTATTGGTCAATAAATTTCAAGGCACTTTATGTATTTTTAGAAATAATAATTTTGTTTTTCAGATTCTTTGCTTAATTGGTGAAGCATTTGAAAATTCTGAGGATGTATGTGGTGCTGTCGTTAATATTAGAGGCAAAGGTGATAAAATTGGTAAGTTGCATCACGTCATTGCGTAAGCAGATTTTTTTTACCTAAACGACATTTAAATGATTTGATTCGGGTCATCCCATTTGATTCGGGTTAAATGTTTTGATTAGAATTTCAATTTTTCAATTGAAGTTCTATTATGCCAATTAATTTATGTGACTAGGAGTATGGACTGCTGATGCAATGAGGAGTGCAGCCGTACTGGAAATTGGTCGAAAACTCAAAGAAAGGTTACGCATCTCGCCGAAGATGAGTATCGGCTACCAGGTGCACAAGGACACCATAGACAAGGCAGGCTCCGTTACCAAGAACTCGTACACCGTATAACGGTGGATGGGTACGACCAGACCCTGTCGTTCTGTTGAATATACCTGATACACGTCAACTGCGCATACGCCGCCATATCGCCTAAACCAAAAAACAACCCCCCCCTTCCACCGTAATCTACATTACGCCGCACACACCACCATACAACCCCTGCGTACACGTTTATTTTTGATGAATTAACAAACACAACCCCTCCCTTCGATATTTGCCGAGCTTACAGATTTATTTTCTTTGAGATATATTGACAGAATGACACTTGTTTGAGCCCGTTGTTTTGACTTTATTTTGCTGTATGATGTATTGTAATCTTTGTGGTTAACGTACCGCTGTACACTTATTTAACAATGAATACTTTTCTCATATTTATTGTTTCTTTCTATTTAGAAGTTCGGTGGAAGTGCAACTTTTATTTGAAAAGATTATAAAGTAAAAACTACAATTGTAAGTTGTTCTTGCTAAGATTATTATTGATTTAAGTTTTGTAGCAGAGAATTTTTCTATAAAGAAAATTTATTAGGATTTGTATTTATTTTTTATTGCTACTGCTGAGAGATACCAACATGAAAGAAGTCCAAAAAAATCCAAAGTGGTAAGAAAAAATTGTTTTCCGTGTGATCTAAGTAGGTTTACCGTATGTAGATGTCATGTGGTCATGTTTCCATTATTTTAATTTTATTCCCAATAGATGGCTTTGGGACTCTGTTAAGCGCAGATTTATGCATCTAGCGGAATTAAACTATAAATTTGCTAACCTCTATATCTTTGCTTAAGTACTTACTTAGTTGCTCAACCGAGAGTACGTCAAATATCCAGTAGATGTCGCCACATACTTTAAATTTCACTGCGGGCGATGCTTGTTATGATGGCCCTTCGCTGTAGTAAGCAACATTTCCAAACGTATTACCTGTTTAACGGGATAGTAAAAAGAATAACCGAGCAAAAGCCTGCGAGTAAACAAGTTCCGTCTGACATTGGACATGATTTAATTTATGTATGAAATAAAACAGCTCTGTATTTTTTATATAATTGTTTATTTCCATTTAAATACACGTCTTGAAGTCGAATAAGTATTCTTATGTAAAGAATACCGGACTGACAACGTCAGCATAAAATATTCCAAACGTCAATAATAATATACAGTAATAAAAAACGTAAAAAATCAACAAATAAAACATCTACTACGTACACATATAAAAACTATCTCCAGTAAATTCCTCCTCTGCGCATGAGCAAGACTTTTAAACTTGTTAATTTAAGTACAATTCGCGTTTGCCTGTGAGACCTTATTTATAACGTACGGTTCTATAAAATAAGTAGACCACCCACTTTTTTTTTATTTAACCATTATTCTTAATACTAGTAATCTCACTGTTTTAGTTTTGTAGTAATAAATAAATAGTTTTTTTTATCATATATATATATAGTTTTTAATACGTTCGTCTTTTTCAATTTAATTTAAGTCATACAAGTCAATTTAAGTCATACAAATCAGCTATATTTATTAATTTTTTTTTTGTTGACTAAAATCGTTTTTTAATTTTTTAAAATTACCGAATAGGCAAAGTTTAGTATTTTAACACGTTCTTGATAGATATGCATATTATTTATTCATGTGCCTTAATTAAGTTTTTTACTGTCTGTCTTGTTGAGTGAAATTCGATATTTTTTGTACTAGTTTACGTAATTTTGTCATGCTAAATTTAGTTAAAATACAAAAATTGTACATTCGGTAATCACTTTTTAATTTTTATCAATTATTTAGTTAATTTACCACATACAATTAGTAGATATTTATATTGTTATGTAAAGCTATTTTTCTTCATTTTGGATTTGTATATTTATTAACGTACCCGCTAAATCACAATATTTATTTAAATAATTTCTTTTTATTACACTTTTTTAAAACCAGGATTAGTCTAATATCCTCAGAAATTTTCTTCAAATCTTTGTAATATTATATTGATTACATAAATTTTTCTTTTGCAATTTTTGGTCAGTAACATTTATTATCTAGCGTAATATGCCGTAATCATAATTAATAATAATAATACTTTGGTAATCTTAAATATATTTTTATAATATATTTTTTTGGCAACAATGACTATTAATAATAATAGCAAATGAAAACATTTTTTCTTTATTTCTTTCTACAAAAATCAAATCGAACGAAACCTATTCACTACCTATACACACTTATGTATAAGTTTCCTTAAATAATTATTATTATCGCAATAACATGTCTTTTACAATACTGTTTACCTTTGTTCCGAACGATTTTCTTTTTTTTAATAAGTAGTAAAGTTCTGCCATTGTTCATGTCCTGAAATGGTTACTATAACCTACTATTCTAATATTAATAGTAAGATAATAACAGGGTTATGATTTTTTCACCACAAAAACAATATTACCAATAAATTAATCATTTTCAATTCAATTAATCAGGTTTTCATAAAAATTATCACAGACGAGAATCATCAAAACAATCATAATTACGTGCAATAATCGTAGAGGAATTAAATAAATCAACGAGAAATTTGCATCATAATGTGTACACATTCTCTTGAAAGTGTTCCAATGAAAAATATTCATTCTATGTTGATAAATATAGAAATTAATTATTAATTTTGGAATTTAACAACACACTACACTTGACGATTCTTTAGAAAAGTGAAAAATAGATTTGTATGTATTTGACGCTATTATATTTTCTGTTCTATTTTAATTCTAGATAATATAACGATGATTATCTAATAGGCAGGTCTTAAAAATTTCATTAATCGTATTGTCATATGACACAAATGAAAAATTGAAGGTGTACTTGAGCAAGGCTTTAAGAAGAGACTTTTGTGTATACAAAGTTTATAGTTTTTCTTCTAATAATTTTTCTGTATATCTTAATATTTTGTTTGTGTCATCCACTTTTTTACTGATTATAGCGTTAATATACAATAAAACAAAAGGTGGGGTTGACACAGTTGAAAAAATGGAGTTCAAAGATAGCTTAATTGCTTTAAAATTTTTTGACAAAGTACTACCCAAAATTCATTAAAATTCTGACACTCTTACTGTTCAAAAAGATTATAATCTGATCTAATTTGATAAGTTGTAATCTGAATATGAACAATTGTCACATTCATTAGACGCAACAGTTGTACAGCTGTTATCTGTATTTCTTACAATAGCACTCCTATCTTTCCGATACTTCAAGTATTATTCACTACGATGAAAATGTACTATTTTGGAGAAATATGTTGAGTCATATATGAAAGATTTTTCTCAATGAGTGACATTGAGAAAAAGTAAGATTTTTAACACAGTGTGTACCTCAGAGCAAAGAACATCTAGAGTAGCATCTGCAGCAATCTGCGCACGCATGAATATTTAGGCGAATGAAATGCATGAATTGAAAACAAATCAAACTGTTATTGTTTATCTGTAGTTTTTTGATTGCTTACTTCTAGTGAGGACAAACAAATTACTATCGTTGGGTATCTATATGTTCTTTTATGTAAGGTGTATACTTTGGCAGAGAGATTATGTTATAAATTTATCAACTTATGTTGATTGATATTTGAATGCATTTAACAGTTTATGTTTTAGAGCAATACAGTGCTTGATTTTATTTTATAAATTTACAGGATGTTGTAGAAATTGTATTTTCATTTCCAAGGGAATTAGAAATGAAAACACAGTTTTGAAATATTCAATATACTCGATAATTCATTTCCAACTGCTTTATGTTATTTCAATGATCATTTCATTTATTTGTATGTGTGATGCAAGTCAAGAAAATTTTCAAAGGATTTTTCATCATAACTTGAATGTTATAATGAAAAAGACCTTTTATGAATACGTAAGCTTTAAAAATTTTTTGATCAGTAAAATAAAGTACTGGTTGAGAAATTGTTATTGTGTGAGAGTACGCGTTATGTTTAAGTAATATTATGATGCGGTAGGTAACTGTAACAGCTGTTTGGGGTAAATGAAAATAGCTTGTTCGGTAAATTGAAAACAGATTTCCGTTTACTTTTTGTTGGCAGAAGAAAAAAAGATAAACCAGTGAGGGAAACTACATACATAAGGGAATCTGCCCAAAAAAATTGCACAAACCTGTACATTTCTTATTAGTTAATGTTCAAAAAGTCACCTCTAACCAAATTGTTGATGTTTTAGTACCAATCAAGGTTGTTAAAGGATTTAATTATTATTTTACTTTTATTAAGAATGTTATTTTATTTGTTTAACTGCAACAATCAGTGTTATTTTCCATATTACCTTTTGTTACCTTATCCCACCGATGTTTATAAATTATGCCTCAGTTCACAAGCAATGTGTTAATCAATTTATTATTATACACTGCTCTTATATGCAAATAGTGAATACTTTCCATTGGTACACCTGCATCTATACGTCTTTCCAAATTCCATGTTAAATGTCGACTCACATTTTGAGATTGGATACATAAAACTAATATCAAGCATAATTTTTTTTGGGTACAAAATTGTAGAGTGTGATACGTGCTAGACCAGGGTACATACAAAAGTTACAATAGGTGAGTACAGTCAACTCGTACAGTGTTTCTTTTTATTTATTAGTAAGGATTAGAGAGCTGCAGGCAGTGGATCTTTCAGGAACCAGTAAAAACGAAAGAAAGAAGATGAAAGTCATTCGCACGCATTATAAAGAGAAGAGTTTAAGATCAAAAAAGCCCGGGCCAATAGATTTGCAAGCATAATTTGAATTTTATTTCACAACGGCTCTACTAGACAAGTAAATTTTACTTGTAGGTTGTCTTGCAACTATAAATTAGGTTGTAAAAATCTTTCTTATACCAAAAATAAAACCCCTTTTCACAACATATCTCTTGAGGCTTTTATCCACCTATCAAAGATTAAAAGGCACAAGCTTAGTAATTATGAAGAACCTGAACAAAGTAAATGGTAAGTAACAGTCTGACACACTCTTTCAACTGAGGAAGGAAATTTTGTTCTGGTTTATAAGAAAACTGTTGTGTGGGAGAGATGACGCTTGTATTGGTGCGTTCCTGTATCTTGTTTTGTTTGCTCTATCATTCATTTTGACTTCTGAACCAGCAATCTCGAAAAACCTCCGACAGCTGTTTTGTGAATCTGTGATATTTTGATGTATGAGGTCGCTGTACTAGACCAGCTATTTTGTTTACAATAATTTTGAATTTAAATTCGTAATCAGCGACTTCTAAAACACTTTGACAGCAATTTTTTAATTGAATTGTGTCACATTGTCCTCTTTAAAATTTAATCTTCAATACTTATTGCTCCTATTCCAAAATCGAATGCTACATACTGTTACTTTTGTTTGTTACCAGTCAGTGCTACCTATTGTGCAAGATGTGTTGCCTAACCAGCAGTAAATTTTTGATGATAAATTTTCAATTTTTGTGATCACTTTTTGAGATTTTGTGTCACTGGCAACCATTTTTGATGCCTGTAGATGCAGATATCGAAAAGAGGGTAAAAAGTTGGAGAACCTAATAAATAACAAGGAAACACAAGGTAATCGTCGTCAAGATAGACATCTGATTTTATTGTGCAATGAAGTACTTCGAATCTTGGAATAATCAATCTTCTGTGTTTCTGTGTGTTGTTGAATTGTTATACCTTCAGTTTGCACAATAAAATCCGATGTATAACTTGACGATGATTACCTTATGTTTCATGTGAAAACAGGTTTGTGTAGACGCACACAGACATTACAGGTGTAAAAGTTCAAGGAGGAAAATTTAAAAGAGGCAGGGGAGGGTCCGGAATAGCTCAAAGGTCAGAGCGTCCGCCCGGCAAGCGGGAGACACGGGTTCCAATCCCGCCTCGGCAAGATTTTTTCCTTGACAAAAATACTTTAGTGCAGTGGTTTCCAACCTGTGGGGCGCTCCCCCTTAGGGGGGCATAAAATTGTTGTAAGGGGGGCATGCAGGGTGTTACCAAAATATCATATTTGAATACACCGAACAAAAAAAATCCACTTGGATTTTTTTTAGATAATAGGATAATCTAAGATAATAGATGGGAAGAATGTCCGATATTTCTGAAGATCTTTGCGATCAATTAATAGAAAAACTAAAACTATCTTATTTTGCGTTGCAAATAGATGAAGCAATAGATGTACTTAAAGATGCACATTTGATTACATATGTAAGATATGTTGTCCAAACTGATGTTAGAGAAGATATGTTACTCTGTAAACTTATTGAAAGCAATTTTACAGCAAGCAAAGTTTTTAATATGATTGATAATTTCTTTAATGAAAAGGACATTCCGTGGGAAAACTCTATTGGGCTATGCACAGATAGAGCTCCATCTATGACAGGAAAAAAACGCTTGTCTACAGGCAGTAGTTCGAAAGGTGGCTCCTCTTGCAGTTTCGACACATTGCATGATTCATACACAATCACATGTTTCAAAACAAATGAGTGAAGATCTACTAACAGCATTTAAAGTTATTATAAGAGTTGTAAATTTTTATAAAAACAGTTAA
>JAWQRJ010004155.1:0-11321 GCA_033557515.1 Diorygopyx duplodentatus
TTGAATTTGTCGATTTTACGGTATCTTCCATACTGTCGAATTTCTTGGTCTTTCGTCGAATTTTTTTATCAATTTTATTAACATATATTTGCACAAAGTCGCACCGATTAGAGTAGGTCGGGGGGGGTTAAGTGAGAGAAAGTCGTGTGAGTGAGCCACACCAGTTGATTTATTTTTTTAGTACAAATAAGAATATAAATAAAATTATACACTCGGAACTGAACCGAAAAAAAACGTTATTTTTGACGGAACGAAAACCGGAACTGAACCGGTATATATATTTTTTTAGTTGAACCGGAACGAAAACCGGAACGAAAAATATTACGGTTCGAAGCCCTGCAATAAAGTGACTCTACAATTTAAGCATCTCAGTTTTCTCTGAAATTTGATAGGATGGTAGAGAAAATAAAACAATTTCATTTAATTCTCGACAAATTCATAAAATTCCATAAAAAGTATAGTATGCGACGTTTCTTCTTCGTCTTTCTGTTTCTCGTTTCATCTTCTACTCAATCGTTTTATTACTATTGCTTACTATACAATTGTTTTACATTCTCCTTTTTTCTTGTAGATAAAGATGATCAATTGATCGAAACCGGTCTCTTTGTATATTTTCATTAAAGGTTCATCCTGTAATATTAACTCATCAAATAGGATCAAATAAAAAAAAATGAATAAAACAGAACTGTAATATTAATATTAATTAACTATTAGAAGCAAAGTTGCATCAATATGGATATATTCTCTACTATCATATCAAATTTGCAGAATTCTTATTAAAACTTGAGACGTCCCCTCCCCGAATTTTCAGGTGCGACAATTTCATAACTTTATAATTAATATCTTAACGAATTTCAGGTTTCTCTCTCTCTTTCAGATTTTTAGGTAACAAATAACGAACCTTTTTTCTTTGAACCCTAACAGGTTAGGTCCGGGATCAACGGACTGACAACCGGTTAACTAATTAGTTAACCGGTTCAATTAATTTTAACGCTTTCCCTGAAAAGAAAAAAAACAAATTAGACTTCTAGACTCAAACCCTGTCCGTAAACAGCACCGTTTAAAACTGATCAACGCGTCGTGTGTGCCTTCCAGGTGAAAAAGGACTTTATCGCGTTGCTCCGCGACAACCCGGACATCGACAGGCACGCGCGCTGGTCCGACGTGAAGAAGAAGCTGGACGCGGACGCGCGCTACAAGGCGGTCGAATCGAGCGGGCAGCGCGAGGACTGGTTCCGCGAGTACTGCAAGATCCTGAAGGACGAGAAGAAGCGCGCGAAGGAGAAGGACAAGGAGCAGAAGCGAGACAAGGACAAGGGGGAGAAGCACAAGAAGAACAAGGAGAAGGACAAGGACAAGGACAGGGACGAGAAGCCGCACAAGGAACGGAAAAGGGCCGAGAGGGAGAAGTCGAAGGTCGAGGAGGAGGACGACGGGGCGGTGGCGTCGAAGGCCGAGGGCGGCGGCGACGACGACGTCGAAGCCGAGCCGAGCACGTCGGACGACGAGCGCGCGCAGGAGCAGAAGGAGAAGGACAGGCAGGCGCGCGCCGAGGTGAGCATGCGCGAGCGCGAGAAGGAGGTGCAGAGGACGCTCGCGACGCACATGCGCGACCGCGACAAAGAGCGCGAGCAGCACAAGCGCGACGAGGCGATCCAGCACTTTAACGCGCTGCTCGCCGATCTGGTGAGGAACGCCGACCTCGGGTGGAGGGAGGTGAAGAGGATCCTGAGGAAGGATCACAGGTGGGACCTGGCCGAGTCACTGCAGCGGGACGAGAAGGAGAAGTTGTTTAACGAGCACATCGAGTCGCTGCTGAGGAAGAAGAGGGAGAAGTTTCGGGAGCTCTTGGACGAAACGCCGGAGGTGTCTTTGACGAGCGGCTGGAAGGAAATCAAAAGGATCATCAGGGAGGATCCGCGATATACGAAGTTTGCTTCGAGCGAAAGGGTGAGTAGATTTTTGTTAATGTACGAATCATTGTTGATTTCCACAAAACAAATTTAGAGAGATATATTTACGTTTAAACGTAAAAAATGTTCCAAATTTATCAAAATAAACTTGGAATTGGTTGATTTTAACTCTGCTGCATTCGCGAGAAAAAAGTTTTTCAATATCAGCTGATGAAAAAGTGAAAATAGAACAGTGGAAATGTAAAAACCCGGTTACTCATTAATGTTTTAAAAACATTTATATTTTTTTATAAGAATCCAGGTTATTTTATAAAAATGTTATAGTGTTGTAAAGAAAGTTATTTTATTTTAAAAAGAAATCCTTATAAATTAATTAAATTCATTTATAAGGTTTTCAAAATTTCAGATTTTTGTTAATGTGCGATTCATAGTTGATTTCCACAAAAAAATGCAATAAAATTAACCAAGACGGTATTACCAACGTTTAAATATAAAAAATGTTCCAAATTTATCAAAATAAACTTGGAATCAGTTGATTTTAACTTTGCTGCATTCGTGAAAAATTTTACGTTTGCCAATAAAAAATTATTTATCTATTTATTATAATGAAAACGCAAAATAACAATTCGTGGCTCATTGGGAAGTAAATGTCCTTAATCCGGTAGAAGAATATCATTTTACCAGTTTTATTAAGTATTATTTTTTATTTAACATTTCGTTGAACAAATATATTCCTCCCCTATATTGTCCGGACTCCCAAAAATAATTAATTTTCTTCTACGCGTTTGCTATTCATTTACTTCTGGTTACAGTGCGAGCGTGAATATAAAGACTATCTCAGAGATAAACTGATGACGGCAAAAACTCAATTCAAAGAGTTGCTGCAGGTAAGCGATCGGCCGCGGCGATCAATTAGTATGCGGACTCGCCTTTTTTCTCTTTCCCGCAGGAGACGAAACTGATAACACACAAGAGTTTGACGACGGTGCGCGAAAACCAGGGCCACATGCAAGAAATCGAGGAGATCCTGAGGAACGACAAACGTTACCTCGTACTCGATCACATTCCGCAAGAGAGAACGCAACTGATACTCAACTACTTGGAGGAGTTGGACAGGAGGGGGCCGCCGCCGCCCCCGACGGCCAGCGAACCGTCGCGCCGGTCCACGAAGTGAACGGACGGCGTTTGACATTTCAAAAGCCGTTGCTAATGTACCGTGGAGGAAGGATGACCGACCGTCAAACTTGTAAGATAGGTTTGTAGTATATAGACGGGTAGACGTTTTTATTTGTGCACTTGAGTTTAATGTACTTTGCGTCTAGTAAACAGTTTTGAATAAAAGTTTATATGGAAAAGATAAATCAACGTAATTCGACCATCCCGGTACGTTTATTGGAAAATAGGTAAGTAACACAATTGAAAATTTAACTTATTTTTCTACTCCTATACTTTAATTGAAAAAGATTTATTCTGCCGCAATATTAATTGATGCTGGTGGTAACATAACCTCACTAAAAAGGCTTAGTAGGAATTTCCACACTAACATGGGACCAGGCCTTAAAACATTTTTTTGTTTTTCTTTTATAGCTTTGAAGGATTTAAAATTTTTCGTACATCTCCTGTTTAATACAACACTTGTTGAACATCTAATTCCGGTACATTCCCAACAGTTTCTCTCAAATCCTCAACTGTACAACAGTAACTGTAACCGTCTTCAATATCTTCTCGATTCCAAGTCAACCAATCGATTCGATCGCAAATATCTTCGCAAATAATCTGATCGCTTAAATTCTCGACGTAAGGATTATTCACGCCGACAAAAGCAATTCCGGCTTTCCCGACTGGTTCGTAGAGAACCTTCCAGTAAAGCTGCGGTACCGGAATCCGTTTTGTATCCGCTTCGACGTACAGATACAACTCGACGTCCTCCCCCGTGTCTTCGTGGGGTAAACTGGCGACCCCGTGCGTCCCCGTATACACCATTAAATCTTTTTGGTTATCCGAAGCGTAACTCCTCACGTCCATCTCGAGGTCGTTCCAGTTTCTCCCGTTGAACGTCTGCCATTGCGGCGCCGCGTTCAGGAAGTAAAATGTGGCCCTCTGGTGGGCCCCGTAGACGAAATCGGCTTTCGCCGTCAAGTGTCCACGGGACAGGAAGTAATCGCTGGATTCCGCGACGTACTTGTAAGAGTTCGCGGAGAGACCCACTAGGGAGTTGATGGTTTTCCGTTGGGTGTTTCTCGAGTACAAGCCGTCGACTCCCGGTACGTCGAAGTGGTCGTCGATCCAATTCGGACGTGGGTACCCGCTTTGGTACCCGCCGATACCTTTCGTCAAATTGAAATGACTGTACAAAGTCGTTTGGAGGTCGTCGTCGAAACAAACGTAGATCACGTTTAGAAACCGGTCGGTTTCGACTTCGAAACCGATCTCGTACGCCGTCTTATCGTTTAGACACCGATCTCCTAAGAGCCTGGCTTTATGGTACGGGACGGATTTGCATTTTATGTCGCTGAAATACACCGATTGTCCGTTTATGTTAAATTTCCCGTTGTTGCAAATTGCTTTGTCGATTGTATCGCCGGAAGTTCCGTCTATTATCAGGTTGCTATTCGGACAAGCTACTTCCACAACGTCTCCGTCGGATAAAATGATTTTATCGTCGACGCTCGGTTGGTGGAACGCTTCTTGACCGTATAAGCCTTGCGGGTTAATTACTAATGGTTGCGGATCGGTTAAGTCATCGTTGATGGAAATTGTACAACCTGGAATTAGAAGAAACATGTGACGAAATTACAATGAATTGTAAACTGTAGCGACTGGAGATTGAGAAATAGTTTGACTGTTGTATAAGTAATGCCGAATGCTCAGATTTTCTTTAAGAAAAAATAATAGAAAAGTTATCTTAATTATTAAATTTAAAAGTTTATTGACATAAAGTGAATTATTAAAATCAACAAATCAAAAGCATTTCCAATAATTTTCTTCATAATTTTTTTTTAATTCTAACACCACTTTATTACAAATATTAATTTGATTTCATTGAACTTCCAGATAATATCGATTGCTTACATTTTTTCCTTTGTTTCTATATTTAGTATCCTTTGTAAAAGGATCCACTGATTGATCCTTTTACAAAGGATACTAAATACAAAACGTATTTACGAAATTATTTATTTACCTTGTCAAGCCATCATCTGTCTGTAAAAATAAACTCAATAACTTGTTATAATGATTACAAAAGTTATCAAGTACTTGCATGATATTTTATTAATTAAGATTTGTTTAAAACTCTTCCAAGACGATTTTTTTTTCTCCCCTTTGAAATAAACAAACAAAAAAAACTAGGTACAGCGCAATAAATTTTACAGACAACCCAGTAATTATAAATAGAAAATCGAGGAGAAAATATTAAGTTAAAAAATAAATATTACCTGCTCTTGGGGCACTGAAAACTGGTTGTAGAATTTGCAGAAGCAGAGCCAAGAATATCCTCTTTAAGACCATTGTAGGCAGATAGTAAATAACTTTACAGTTATGCCTACAGTATTATACTAAAGTCAAACTGTAGTGCCTTCCTTATATATCTTCTGGAATTTTTAATTTCTTTTTTAAATACGTTTTCATTGATGAAATAACTTGTAATTGAAAACACTTATTTATATCTAATTAATTACTATTATAAGATATAATCAGTACCTAATAGTGTGACTATATGACGATAACTGTATGCAACTTTAAATATCTTTTTTTTGCATAGCCAAGTGCACACAAAAATTATCTTATCTTTTAGACATAAAATCGAGATATTGTGTCCTTTATAAATACCCCACCTAATTAATTACAGTAATATATTGACAATGAAAAAAAAATCTGCCTTTTTAACATGTTTTCAACTATTAATATTAACAGGAATAACTCGCTGTAAGTACCAAAATTAATTTCTAATTAGCTGCTGACGTTCTGGAACCCAAAAAAAAAATTTTTAGGTTGTAGCATTTCACTAAACAACGATCTAGCTGATCCTCAACCGCTACTCTTAAGACAAAACACACCTTATGGCATCGAAGCATTCCACCTACCGTCCAACAGAGATGTCATCCAGCTTACAAACGGAAATGTAGTGCACGTTGCTTGCCCAGGAAGTCATTTGCTGGTTAATCAAGTTCCAATTGCATCAAATTTCGAAAATGCAACTTGCTATAACAGCAGATTTTTGATAGGCAATCGAAACGTTAGATTCAGAGACATATCCTGCGAATCTATGCCGGAACACTCCGCCAGGTTCACAAATAGAACGTGTTCGGGAAATCACCGAGAAATCGAAATCGGTTTTATAGTAAAAAATCGTTTTTTGAAAACCATAGACGTATGTTTTGACGCCACCAGAGACAACACACTTTACACCAAGTTCAATTTGACCCGAACGATTTCCGGTTTCCAATTCGGATTTCCGAGACCTTCTTGGACGCAAGGCGACTTCTACAGATCGATAAACGTCAACAGATTGTACACGAGGAACGAGCAAAGACGCACCATCAACAATTTGTTGGGTTTGGACGAGGAGTCGTTTAAGTACGTTTCCCAATTTGGCGACTTATTCTTGGCGAGGGGCCACTTGACCGCCAGAGCCGATTTTTTATACGCATCCCAACAGTGGGCCACGTTTTATTTCGTCAACGCGGCCCCCCACTGGCAGACCTTCAACGGGGCCAACTGGATGTTCCTGGAGAGCGACGTTCGGAGATTTTCTTCGAGAATGAACAAGGATTTAATCATCTACACAGGAACGTACGGCGTTTCGACTCTTCCGCACGAAATCACCGGGAGACCGGTGGAATTGTTCTTGGACGTCTTTGGGAACCATATCCGAAGAATTCCGGTTCCTCAGCTGTATTGGAAAGTGGTTTACGAGCCGATAGATAAAGCGGCAACCGTGTTTTTGGGCATCAATAATCCTTATACCAAAGATGTTGGTAAATATGTTATTTGCCGAGATATTTGCGGGGAGATATCGTGGTTAACTTGGGATAAAAACAACGTTACAGCTGGTTATAGTTACTGTTGTTCAGTTGAAGATTTTAGGCGAACTGTAGATATATTGCCTGAATTTGAAGTTGTGGCAGTACTGAAATAAACAAAAAAAATCCAGGAGAAACTAGTATTTTTTTGGTTTATGTGTTAAATGTTGTATAGCACTTATCGATAAAAATAGCCAAAATTACAGAAATTTGCATTGGAATCATCTCTTATCAGTTGATCCACAATACCACCACCTCTTATACCTTTGTTTTCCCCCATTTCTGCCCAACGTCTACTTATAATTGAATTTATTATTCTATTCTTTAACTGCCTCACTGTGTGGCAGTTAAAAAATAGGGTTACGTAAAACAGGATGTCTCCTTTTCAGTGCGGTAATTTCCGATCAGAGAAAGAACAGAAATTATTTTGTGTCAACTTTTTGAACGGGGAAACAAACAAAACTAAATCAGTATTTCTTTCCGGATGGAAAAACAAATAGAAATAAATTCTATGTTTCTTTTCAGATGAAGAAACAAATAAAAATAAATTTCTTTTCGGACAGGGAAACAAATAAAAATAAATCAGTGTTTCTTGTTCAGACGGAAAAACAAATAGAAATAAATTTTGTTTCTTTTTGGAGGGAGAAACAAATAGAAATAAATGGATGTTTCTTTTCGGACGGGGAAAACAATAAAAATAAATCGACGTTTCTTGTTTGGATGGAAAAACAAACACAAATAAATTGTAAGTTTCTTTTCAGACTTAAAATGAAAACCATATCTGATTTTTTGATCCACTGGTCGCATACGCCACTATTATTGAAAGAAAAAGAAAATTTTTTGACTCCAACAGTACTTGAGTACTACTGCATTTATAATATGAACACTTATTTATAAGACATTTGAAATCACACACATATAATTATGTTATTGATAAAGAATATTTGTACTTTTCACGCTGAATATGGAATTTACTTACCTTCAAATAGGAAACTAAATTTTGTAATCCTTATAAACTAATGAATAACAATAAAACCACTAAACTCTTAAATACTAACTATGAAAAAAGAACTATTAAAATCTACTAATGTAATAACTTATAATTGGTTCTGTAATCACTTCTCGGAGTACTAGAAAATGTTTATTTATTTTTCGTTTTGGTAGAATTTATTTCTTGTTTAAATAGGAATCACGCAAGTAACATATTTAAGATTAATTACCAACCACATTTACATCACAACTTATGTCAACAACTGAGTAACATCGAAGTCCGGTAGCGTCTTCACCGTTCTTCTAAAATCTTCAACTGTACAACAATAACCGTAACCTTTCTCTACGTTGTCTCTATCCCAGCTTAACCAGTTGTACTGATTGCATATATCCGTGCAAATCACGTCTTTGGAAGCGTCCATAACGTACGGATTGTTTACCCCTAAGAAAACAACTCCGGCCTTCGTTGAAGGTTCGTACAAGACCTTCCAGAACAACCTGGGAACGGGGATTCTCCTATCGCTACCGTTCGCGTACAAAAATAGTTCTGTGGCGACACCGGTGTTTTCGTGGGGTAACGTGGTGACCCCGTACGTACCGGTGTAAACGATTAAATCTCTGTTACTGGAAGAGGCGAAGTCTCTAACGTCGGATTCGAGGTACATCCAGTTCTGTCCGTTGAAGGTCTGCCACTGCGGGGCCGCGTTGACAAAGTAAAACGTCAACCTGTGTTGGGATCCGTACAAGAAATCCGCTTTGGCCGTAAGATGACCCCTGGTCAAATATAAATCCGACGATTCCGCGATGTACTTATAGGAGTTTTGATCTAAACCCAACAGGCCGTTGATGACCACCCTCTGGTTGTTTCTCGTGTACAAATTATTAACGCCGCTCACACCGAAAAAACCCCCTTGTATCCAGCTGGGTCTGGGAAACCCCGATTGGTACCCAGCGATCGTTTTGGTCAAGTTAAATTCGCTGTACAGCACGTTGTCTTGGCTCTCGTCGAAGCAGACGTCGATGTGCTTCAAAAATCGATCGTTCACATCGAAACCGATTTCGATTTCCGTGTGGCCCGTCAGACAGGTGCGTCCGGTATACCTAGCGGTGTGATACGGATAGGTGGTGCAAGTTATATCGGCGAAACTAACGGTTTTCCCGTCGATCGTAAACCTGGCGTTGTCGCAGGTAGCGGTGTCGACGTTTTTGGACGTCGTAACACCGTCGACGACCACGTAACCGCCCGGACAAGCTACTTGAATAACATCGCCGTTTGATAAGTTTATTGCGTCACCGTTATTCGGCAGGAAAAAAGCTTCGTTCCCGTAACCACCGCTTGGTTTTAACAGCAAAGGTTGTGGATCACCAAGATCTTTGTTAATCGAAACTGTACATCCTATAAAGTATAGAGGAGAAATATGATTTGTCGGTGTTTAGCCTAATTAGGTAACTTACCGGTTACGAACGTAACCCACAATTGTAAGAGCAATACATAAAAAGCAGGTTTAATCAACATTGTAACGATTTCAGGTAAGTACTACTTAATCACTGGACTATCATCCATATTTATGCTGTCTTGAGTACCTCCCAAAAAAAAAACTTAAGGAATTAAAGATTATTTATAACACGAGATTAACAAGGAAATCATGAATCGACTATTATATATAAAAAAAACAATATATGGTATTATAATTTAAAGATCTTTAGTAGCAAGAATTGTATTTTTTAATCTTAAATTTGTTTTTAACACTGGTATTAGTTTTATCGATTAGTAACAATACATCATTCCTGTCTAGATAATAATTCCGAAATACCGCAAATTTAAAAACTTCACTTCAAGTAAGTAATGTTTATCAGCCCTTGAATGTAGAACATTATAAAAGAAGATATGTTTGCATTATTATAGTATATTTGTTATATTACATAAAAAAATCTTGTTTAAAAGGTTTGATTTGGATTGTGTAGACATTGCAAAATTCTTGCTAACGACTTTTGCGACTCAACAATGATAATATCAGTACTTTAAGGTCGCTTTGATATCTATCAAATTATATTCCATTACAAACACATTTATTAAAACAGATTGAACGATGATTATATTATTTCTTGTGACTATAACATTATTTAAACCACTAACTGTCAAGTATTAAAACAATCCTGCGCTAAAATTCCACATTAACAAACATTCTTCCATTAAATTTTACTTCATTAAAATTGCCATTCACTTAAAATTTTGATACGAAGTTTATGCCATTCTGGCAAAGTTTCAAAACAAATCTATCTATTATATTCAATTTAGATTGTGTTCAACCGTTGTGTTGTTATAAAAATTCTTATTAGAACCTTGATTTGAGTAGTAAATGTGTTTCAATATAAATGTATGTACATTGAGTTTATTATGTATGCAAATTTAAATAAAAAAAATTTACATAGTGCACACAAAAATTATCTTATCTTTTAGACATAAAATCAAGATATTGTATCGTTTATAAATAGCCCACCTAATTAATTACCATAGTATGTTCACAATGAAAAAAAATCTGCATTTTTAACATGTTTTCAACTATTAATATTAACAGGAATAACTCGCTGTAAGTACCAAAATTAAATTCTAATTAGCTGCTGACGTTCTGGAACCAAACAAAATTTTTTAAGTTGTAGCATTTCGCTAAACAACGATCTAGGTGATCTTCAACCGCTACTTTTAAGACAAAACACACCTTATGGCATCGAAGCATTCCACCTACCGTCCAACAGAGATGTCATCCAGCTTACAAACGGAAATGTAGTGCAAGTTGCTTGCCCAGGAAGTCATTTGCTGGTTAATCAAGTTCCAATTGCATCAAATTTCGAAAATGCAACTTGCTATAACAACAGATTTTTGATAAGCAATCGAAACGTTAGATTCAGAGACATATTCTGCGAATCTATGCCGGAACACTCCGCCAGGTTCACAAATAGAACGTGTTCGGGAAATCACCGACAAATCGAAATTGGTTTTACAGTAAAAAAACGTTTCTTGAAAACCATAGACGTATGTTTCAACGCCACCAGAGACAACGCGATTTACACCAAGTTCAATTTGACCCGAACGATTTCCGGTTTCCAATTCGGATTTCCGAGACCTTCTTGGATGCAAGGCGACTTCTACAGATCGATAAACGTCAACAGATTGTACACGAGGAACGTGCAAAGACGCACCATCAACAATTTGTTGGGTTTGGACGAGGAGTCGTTTAAGTACGTTTCCCAATTTGGCAACTTCTTCTTGGCGAGGGGCCACTTGACCGCCAGAGCGGATTTTTTATACGCATCCCAACAGTGGGCCACGTTTTATTTCGTCAACGCGGCCCCCCACTGGCAGACCTTCAACGGGGCCAACTGGATGTTCCTGGAG
>JAWQRJ010004156.1:0-11321 GCA_033557515.1 Diorygopyx duplodentatus
CAATTTTTCTTCATTCAATTTCCTTATATATATATATATATATATATATATATATATATATATAATATATATCTTCTGGCTAACCCGGAAATTATCTTTCGTATCTTTCGAAATCTATTGAATTTCATTATTGCATAAATCGGCATTGTTCGCCATTGCCAGTAATTGTGTTTAAGTGAAAGTACTCGGATTGTAGAGGTAAAGTTCTGTTCAATACAGTAATAAGGAAATTGGTAATAAAGTTGCCTTTTTACTATTGTAAGTACACCAAAAACGTTTTTGGGAGATGTACACGTTAAGGATTAGATACAAAGAGTTCTAATATATAAAAATATCTATTATTATTATATACATATATTATCTAGTATTAAGTATATAAAAATTAATCGCTCAATTAATTTTCTAATTACACTTCGACGTATGTACCAACTCGTATAAACACTACACAATAGAACCGTTTTTTTTTAATGTGATCGTTTCTAATTTGTATACAATCTATAAATTGAAACTTATCGAAACAATTGAACTTGTTTTTTTATCTGTTTGATATGCAGGGGATACGTCTGGAGAAGGTCGCTGTATTTTTATCATATTTCACATGTAACACCGCGATAATACTAGATAATGTCAACGATTTTATATTTATTTTAGAAGCCGATTATAACTTTGTATAAATATTGTGAGAAATATTTCTTTTAAAAACATTTCTTCCTCCTCTGTTTTGTTTATGTTTTTTTGGTGAAAACTTTTTTTTTACCTTGAAAAACTCTAAATAACAAAGGTGTGCACTTGCAAAAAAAATAGGACACTACATAAATATTGACGGTACACATATAAATGTTGATCAAACAAAAAATGTTGAGTAAGAAAACCGAATTTAAACACTGCGTTACAGTTCAGAATAAAACACAAATTAAGCGATTTCGAAACACTAATACTTCTGACTTACATCGTACATGTCTTATAATTTAAATAATCATCTTAATTGTACCATGTTTTTCAATAATTATCGCCTGAGTATTCTGCATTAGCTAAAATTGTTTAAAGACATGCCTTTGATAACTTATCTTCTGTTAATATGTTTTTTGTGCATATAATTAACCAGCGAAATATATTAATAATTAAAAATTACGAGCATACTGTTGCTCAACTACTTTACCTGCGTAAATATCGTTTCTTTTTGAACTTTTTCTAATGCTTATCTACCTGCCAATCAACTTGTTCTGTTATCAGCAATTCTACTAAATATATACGTTACTAAAACAACAAGTGCAACCAGTTTTGATTACGTAGCCACCCTACAGACGAAAAAGTTTTTATTCCCAGCAGAATACGTAGGTAAATTTTGTTTTTTGCATTTGTTTTTCCTGGAGCTGTAGCATATTTGATTTAGTCCAGAAAGAAAGATTCAAAGGACCTTTCTATCTTTTAGCTTCTCAGATCTCGCTGGGGAAAGGACTGCGATGTCCTTTTATGATGATCCATTTTCTATATATACATACCTAGTGTGTTTTTTTAAATTAAAGTGCAAGAATAATAACTTTGATTTTGTTTGAGAGAATCTTTGAATTTATTTGAGACAGACATTACAAAGTGCTTAACCCACAAGATAACACTGACTTTGAATTTGTTATGTCAAGGTTTTTCGATATCTCGTTATAACTCTTTTTGCAAAATGCAGATTACGACCGTACATACAATTTGCTCAAAAATAAAAATGCGAGTTCAGATTGAGGCGTAATACAATAATTTTTGACTTTGTAATGAAATAAGTGCATTTAAACCGCTCCATGGGATGGTGGGAACAGCGTAAAATGTAGATGGCACGTCTCAAAGTTTAATAACCATAAAATATGTTCTAATATTATATGCAAAAGCACGCTGTTGCATAACTTACGTTGTACGTAAAATTTACAATTTATTTTTCTGAACTTCAAAAATGCTGACAGGTGATTACTTTGCGGGAATAACCACTGAACAGGTGATTACTTGATTTTTAATAGATAATACGAAGACGTATTTCAGCAATTATTTTCAGTAATGTCCAAGTGATAATAAAAAGTTTTGAATTGAAAATTGCACCCATGGATAATTAACAACGCCTGGTCTGGTCAAGTTAATGCCAACAGAATGACACGAATTCGAAAACATGCACTAATAACACGGCAAGCTTCGCGAATTGTTACGCTATATTATTGTCTACATCCTACTTTCTAAAATCACGCAGTCGGTATTACGTTCACTTTGGGACTGCGAATTTTTCCCCTGAGAACAACGTTAAGTATGGCATTTTTCAAAAATTTGTTTATTTCCGATATTATTCCTTACCTCGTTTCTCTTCTTCTCTTTGGTAACGTCTTCTTCGGTTACGTCGTCTTAAGATTTCTTCGATTTTTTCTTCGTTTCTCTTTCGGCAACTTCTCTCTCTCTCTCTCTGAGTCACAAAAGCGGTTTCCCGCGACCCTTCCTTTTTCCGTTTCTCTCGGAAAACTGTGTGCCGCGAACTAATTTCAATTAACCGTTCGCGCTGACGTTATCTACGCTACTACAGAGCCGTTCTTATTCCGAATACATCAAAGCATGAATTGAACAGACGTAACGGGACGGGGGCGCACGCGCAGTCGAAAGGGGGGACGCGCCGCGACGACGGTGGGGAATGTTTGGCCGTCGGACACGTGTTCGGCGGAGATTGTAAAAGACCCCGATTTTCCCGGATTCGAATCTCGAACTGACAAAGCAATAAGAAAATTATATCTCGAAAACTCACCACGTTGAAAAATTAAAAAAATTAAGCGCTTACCAAATATCGACCGTAGGAAACTATTTCCTTATTTCTTGCGACTGACGAGCCAAGTAATCCCGACCTGGCTGGCTACGGCACTGTCTATATAATCCAACCTATGCGCAACTATACATGCGTTACAACATTCTCCTGCATATATCATATCACAGAATTCCTTTCTAACTCGATTTTGCAACAGAAAAATAACTGTAATCGTACACAATCGACCTATATACAGATCTACTATAACATGATATGTCTCTAAGTTCGGTTCGACCTTTACTCTACAAACATAGTCGCAAAGAACATTTCCAAGAATAAACCCCCGATGCAGGATCGTAAACGCAAAATAACGTTGCGGTTATCTACCTATTAACCCGCCAATAGAATTTTAATAGACTTTCATCCTGCAGTTGACAGATAAAAACAAACTAATAACGACGGAAAGTAAAGCGCATTATGAGAAAAACAAACGAAAAAAAAATGGCACGGCCAGCTAACTAAAGCGCGTAGCGGTAATTTTTCATCATTTGGAAGTCCACCGGCTTCCACAGACTGTTCGAACCGTTCGAACGTACGTATCGTTTGGCATTTCCAGCTAATTTGGTATGCAACCGGTATAGGCGACTGCGGCCTTGCCTAGATCGGTTCAGACAAGTCGGTTGTTGTCTAGAAAAAAGCGGAACAACACTTTCTTTCACTCTGTGCCGAGTGACCGTAACGGCACGCCGAAATGACGGAAAAGGACAGCAGATCCCGGCATTAGAAAGGCTATCCTTGCCTCGCCTTGTCGATAGACGGACGGCAACAGGATGCAAATCTCCCGTGGACGCGATTCTAATTCTTAAACAACCGGCAAGGATTGCTGTTAACCGAAAGAAGAAAGTCCAAATTTCTCGTGGAGGATCTTTTTTTCAAAGATTATTCCAAAAACTGCTTATGGAAGATCATAGAAAACTTTCCTTAACCAATGCAACCTTAACCTTTCTTCCTTAACCTTTTGCTGTTTATCACGAAGAAGTTTCCCAACTAGAAAAATTCTGGAACCTTTCTAAACCCAATTTTAAAAGGAACTGCGTTTTCGTATATTCCAAGGATTTTTAACAGTTTCAAAGAAGCTTATATGTGCTTTATCGATTTCTCTCTCAAAGAAGCTTTTTTGTAGTTATTTATCCTTTATTAACCGAAAGAAGAAAGTCCAAATTTCTCGTGTAAGAGCTTTCAGAATCTTTTTTTCAAAGATTCTTCCAAAAAACTGCTTATGGAAGATCATAGAAAACTTTCCTTAACCAATGCAACGTTCCCTCTTCTTCCTTTTGCTGCTTATCTTCTACTATATAAATGATGACTAGACTTTTCCTATCTATTTTCGTGGTATCCTTTCTTAACTGAAAGAAGAAAGTCCCAATTTCTCGTGGAAGATCTTTCAGGATCTTTTTTTCAAAGATTCTTCCAAAAACTGCTTATGGAAGATCATAGAAAACTTTCCTTAACCAATGCAACGTTAACCTTTCTTCCTTAACCTTTTGCTGTTTATCACGAAGAAGTTTCCCAACTAGAACAATTCTGGAACCTTTCTAAACCCAATTTTAAAAGGAACTACGTTTTCGTATATTCCAAGGATTTTTAACGGTTTCAAAGAAGCTTATATGTGCTTTATCGATTTATCTCTCAAAGAAACTTTTTTGTAGTTATTTATCCTTATTAACCGAAAGAAGAAAGTCAAAATTTCTCGTGGAAGAGCTCTCAGGATCTTTTTTTCAAAAATTATTCCACAAAAGACTTATTTGTGGTGATTTACAGATGATAATAATAGATGACATAATGATAATTCAGTTAAGAGTTTTATGGAGATTCGAAATTTCGCTTTTAATGGATAGTACCCAAATGGCACTTTTTGGGATGTTGAGTTGGTTTTCAGAATTTAAAATCTCGCGAAATTCACGAAAAAGTTTCCCACTAGAAAAATTATGGAACCTCTCAAAACCCAATTTTAAAACGAACTGCGTTTTCGTGTATTCCAAGGATTTTTAACGGGAAATATGTGCTTTATCGATTTCTCTCTCAAAGAAGCTTATTTGTAGTTATTTATCCTTTATTAACCGAAAGAAGAAAATCCAAATTTCAAAAAAATTCAAAAAATCATTTCTCTTATTTTACTAAAAATTTACAGAACGCAAAATTAGGATTATCTCTGAAATTATAAGGAATATTCCTGCGAAAATTTTATTGTATGTGGAATCCCAAAATATGTATGTATCCATAAAATTTTATTAAATTCCACCAATTAGTTTACCTCAGAGAAAATCGAAACTTCTTAATTTCTAGTTTATTAAAAATTCATTTATCCTATTTTAATAAAAAATTTATTTTGTATGTGGAATCCCAAAATATGTACACCTAGAGTTGCCGAAAAAATCATCAAGCTGTCAAAAAATCCGAACAGAGCTCCACAACTGTTAGAAGATGATTATTGGATTTGAAAACGTGCTTCCGCGGAAGAACCTAAATGACGAAAATTCGCGAGCTTTGATGTACTACTACACACTTTGTGGAACCCGGGCGAGAGAGCGTAAGCCTATTTTTAGTACAATTTAGCTTGGTCGCAAGCGTGGGTAGATATGACGGGGGAGTCTCCCTTTTCGCCACCCACCTTCTCGCTCACTATAAAATCGATAAAGTTGATTTGGAAATTGCTGATAAACCCATTTTAAACGGTGTTATTTTCTTGGCCGTTTCCAATTTTTTGTAACTAGTTGGATAATTCCGAAAATGTTCTTTGATTCCATATTTATTTATTTTTAAAAGAGAGAGATTTTTTTCAACACAAGGAATTTCTGCACGCACCAATGTGAAAATTTAGTACACAACAAAACGGCCTGTCTTTAAAATGCAGTTCACGTCTCAGTAACTCAATTCTTTGGCAGGACTTTGCTAAAGCTAAACGTCGGGATCGAATTGAAAAATTCGATAAAGGGTAGATTTTGTGGAACACTAAAGTCAACCTCTAAAAGTCGACCTCTGACAGTCAAAAGAAAGGACGAAGACAAATACCAATAGCAATTGAATTGAAGAATGTTAATATTTCCCAGTGTAAAAGTGTTTTCTGTTATCTGTTTAACAGTTTAACGTCATAAAACGACCACTTAAGCGAAATATTTAAAAGAAAGGATAAAGCGGAAAAATATTCCGTGACGTCTTCTATGTTATCAGCTCAACAGAACATTGCTAACATTATTGGCTGTAGTGCAACTTTGCATACATACGTTTTTGTTTTAAGCCGATTACTTAAACGATAATTAAAAAAAAACGATAATAACAATAAAAAAACATATCAATCGTACATCTCATTGTGATAAAAATACATAAATAACAGACGAGATAAACCCTAGTTGGTTTACAATCCAATTTACTTCAGTGCGAATTGGGTTGCATAACCATCGCTGTGCAACCGATTCATTATAATATAGTAATCTGTATTACCTCTTACTAGAATTCCCAATAGATGTCGCCGGCGATAGTAAATCAAGAAAACGTGTTTATTAACGTAAAATACGGTTTCTAGTTAATTAATTCAATTTTAGATATAAACTACGTACGTGTAGCTTAATGTTATGCGGTTAGAGCGTATATTTTATGGATGCATTATAGGCAATTAGCGCATGGAATGCATACCGTGGTAATCCCAGAGCTGCAGAGTGGTTCGAAAAGCTATCTTGGACAGCTCGAGTACAGCTAACTTCCTGCAACGGGGAAAGAAAACGCTTAATATCATCGTCAGCGTAATTGCATAATTGATTTTGCATTGCCAGAGGCTACAATTAACTTAAGCGCTTCCAAACAAGGATGTTCTTTGCCCCAATCCAATTAAAATACTTAAGTGTTGATGAATATGAACTCATTTTTGCGATTTTCTTTGATGGAGACGTAACGACGTTTCATAATTCTGGGTTTCGTCGAAAAACGTTTTGTTTTTTCCACGGCGTTCGCTTCTTTTTCTGCATCTGTCCCAGTCAAAGAAGAACGCAGAGCAACCTCGTTCATCCGTTCCAAAGCAGAGCGAATGCAAACGGCGCAGATTGCCGACCGATATCCGGACGATTTCTAAAGCTCGAAGCTCACTCGCAAGCTTTTGCGGCCGAGCCGGCCGGCAAAGCACCGGCTCTTCAATTTTACAATGCCGTCGAGCAGATAAACCACAAGGCGAGGTCGTGAATATCCGTCGCGGGGATCCGCGGTGGCAAAAAATGATCGATCCGCTATCGTTAGCCGCGGAGACGTCTCCGCGGCCCCTCTTTTTGTCGGTCCGGAGCGTGCCCTTCCTTCTTCGCTTCCTCCGACGTTGGCAGTCGTGAATGCGGAAAATGAACCCGTCACGCGGACTCTGGCGATTAACTCGCCGTCCCGTTGTTACCCCGATGCATTCCCTTCTTGTTTGCCAGCAGTAAAGTAATTTCATTGATTGAATTGTCATTTATGGAAAGTTTACTACAGGAATGCCAAACAAATCACGATTGTTTGTTATTTAATATTGTTATGCTGACGCGGCAAGGTTGTCCTACGCTAGAGCCGTGCAACGTTTACATTACTTATAAGTGGGACAAGCGGAATGCAAATACGTTGTCAAGAACTAAACATGCGAAATATCTTGATAACTCGATTCCCAAATGAGACGTGCATTGAGTTTTCACCCTAAATATGAAATCAACCAACTCAACTTATATAAATGTTAAAATTGATAACTAATTGGTAGGCAACTCAATTTACAACAACTGAATGTATTGTCAAAGGATCGCTTTTGCAGCTAGAGCTGGAAAACCTTCAATAATCAGAAAATGATACATTTTAGGTATAGGGAAACTAAATACCGTTTAACGGGGATTTTAATTCTATATTCGATAAGATAAAAATAATTGGTAAGTGCCACTTACAAGCCTGGTGTATTTCTGAAAAGTTCACTGTCTCAACTAATAGTTAATGAAGTATGAACATTATCGCCTAAGTATAATTATGATAATTCGATTTTTCACAATGTGGCTGCGGTTGCATAATTTTTGGGAAAAACTCAATATCTCGAAAACGATTAAGTTTAGGCCTGGAAAACGTATTAGGAAAGTTGTTGAAAATTAAATGTGGTCTAAGAAAAAATAAATAAAATTACGGTTATTCCATTTAAATTAACAAAGTGTGCATTCCCAGTGTAATAATAATAACATTCTCTAACTTTCCTAAATTTCATAACTTAATTGTACCTTTTAAAAAGATATTGTTCTCAGCTAAAATATATAAAATCTTAGATTAAACATCGTTGTTCCTTTCACCCCGCTTGCTGTATCGAAATCCAATTCGAAAACTTTTAAAACTGCAAAAGCTTCTTAAATCTAATATTTACATATTTCGTAACTTCGATGGACGATATCTGCTAAAGTAGAAGAAATACATCGACAGTTCCCAATAGACAAAGAAAGAGCGTTAATAATTAAGAGCGTAAAGAGAGTTAATTCTCTGTAAGAAATCGTCTAGAATATGTTTTTATTTAAATCGAACAGCTTAAGTGAAAAACAAGAGATTACAACACCTTAAAATTTTATCTCACACTATTGGAGGTACAAAAAAGTTTTTACGATAAAAAGTAAAGAACGAATATTTTTTAGTACAAAGAATCTAATGAAGTTGTTTTGAATTACATAATTTTGAGGAAATTTTAAAAATTACACAGACAAAATACAATTTTATTTTCTGCACAACGGGAACATCTAATTTTTGCTGCTTTTGTAACTTTGCTTAAAGATATCTGCTGAATTAGTGGAGGTGGATAAAGAATCTTTTATGAGAAAAGAAAGATATGTTAATTCTCTGTAAGAAACGACATATAAAATATTAACAGCACCAATAAGTTAAGAGAAAAACTAGAAACTGCAGAAAGATACAGTTTTGTCCAAAAAATACAATTTACTTAATGCAATCAAAGATATGTTGGAAAATATCGAAGATGCTGGAAATTTTTGTAAGTAAAAATTAATTAGCAAATAATGTTATGTAGGAAACTTCGTTACAACTCCTCCTATATTCTATTATTTTGAGAGAAATTTAAAAATACGTCCACCTAATAGATATATTTTGTATTTTCATCTTTCATAACTTTGATTAAACATATCTCCTAAAGTAGAGGAGGTAGATAAAAACTCTTGAATAAAAAAGCAAAGACCAGTTAATTTTCTGTAAGAAATCGTCTAGAATATGTTTTTAAATCCAACAATTTAAGAGAAAAACAAGAGATTACGAGAGATTACGATTAATAAGAAATTATTACAATTGTATCTCACAATATTGGAGGTACAAAAAAGTTTTTACTATAAAAAGTAAAGAACGAATAATTTGTAGTACAAAGAATCTAATGAAGTTGTTTTGAATTACATAATTTTGAGGAAATTTTAAAAATTACACAGACAAAAGACAATTTTATTTTCTGCCTAATGGGATCATTTATACTAATTTTTGCTGCTTTCGTAACTTTGCTTAAAGATATCTGCTGAAGTAGGGGAGGTGGATAAAGAACCTTTTACAAGAAAAAAAAGATATGTTAATTCTCTGTAAGAAACTACATATAAGATATTTATAGCACCAATAAGTTAAGAGACAAACTAGAAACTGCAGAAACATACAGTTTTGTCCAAACAATACAATTTACTTAATGCAATCAAAGGTATGTCGGAAAATATGAAAGACACTGGAAATATTTGTAAGTAAAAAATAATTATCAAATAATGTTATGTAGGAAACTTCCCTACATTTCCTTCTATATTCTATTATTTTGAGAGAAATTTAAAAAAACGTCCACCTAATAGATATATTTTGTATTTTCATTTTTCATAACTTTGATTAAACATATCTCCTAAAGTAGAGGAGGTAGATAAAAAAATCTTGAATAAAAAAGCAAAGACCAGTCAATTTTGTGTAAGAAATCTTCTAGAATATGTAAGAAACTACATATAAAATATATATAGCACCAATAAGTTGAAGAAAAACTAGAACCTGCAGATATCTGCTGAAGTAAGGGCAGTGGATAAAGAACCTTTTACAAGAAAAGAAAGATATGTTAATTCTCTGTAAGAAACGACATATAAAATATTTACAGCACCAATAAGTTAGAGAAAAACTAGAAACTGCAGAAAGATACAGTTTTGTCCAAAAAATACGATTTACTTAATGCAATCAAAGATATGTCGGAAAATATGAAAGATACTGGAAATTTTTGTAAGTAAGCAATAATTAGCAAATAATGTTATGTAGGAAACTTCGCTACAATTCCTTCTATATTCTATTATTTTGAGAGAAATTTAAAAAAACGTCCACCTAATAGATATATTTTGTATTTTCATCTTTCATAACTTTGATTAAACATATCTCCTAAAGTAGAGGAGGTAGATAAAAAATCTTGAATAAAAGAGCGAAGACCAGTCAATTTTGTGTAAGAAATCGTCTAGAATATGTAAGAAACTACATATAAAATATATACATATAGCACCAATAAGTTAAATAAAAACTAGAAACTGCAGATATCTGCTGAAGTAGGAGCAGTGGATAAAGAATATTTTATAAGAAAAGAAAGATATGTTAATTCTCTGTAAAAAACGACATATAAAATATTTATAGCACCAATAAGTTAAGAGAAAAACTAGAAACTGCAGAAAGATACAGTTTTGTCCAAAAAATACAATTTACTTAATGCAATCAAAGATGCGTCGGAAAATATGAAAGATACTGGAAATTTTTGTAAGTAAAAAATAATTAGCAAATAATGTTATGTAGGAAACTTTCCTACAACTCCTTCTATATTCTATTATTTTGAGAGAAATTTAAAAAATCCTCCACCTAATAGATATGTTTTATATTTTCATTTTTCATAATTTTGATTAAACATACCTCCTAAAGTAGAGGAGGTAGATAAAAAAATTTGAATAAAAGAGCGAAGACTAGTCAATTTTCTGTAAGAAATCGTCTAGAATATGTAAAAAAACTGCATATAAAATATATATAGCACCAATAAGTTAAAGAAAAACTAGAAACTGCAGATATCTGCTGAAGTAGGAGCAGTGGATAAAGAATCTTTTATAAGAAAAAAAAGATATGTTAATTCTCTGTAAGAAACTACATATAAAATATTTATAGCACCAATAAGTTAAGAGAAAAACTAGAAACTGCAAAGATACAGTTTTGTCCAAAAAATACAATTTACTTAATGCAATCAAAGATATGTTGGAAAATATGGAAGATACTGGAAATTTTTGTAAGTAAGAAATAATTAGTAAATAATGTTATGTAGGAAACTTCCCTACAGTTCCTCCTATATTCTATTATTTTGAGAGAAATTTAAAAAATCCTCCACCTAATAGATATGTTTTATATTTTCATCTTTCATAATTTTGATTAAACATATCTCCTAAAGCAGAGGAGGTAGATAAAAAATCTTGAATAAAAAAGCAAAGACCAGTTAATTTTCTGTAAGAAATCGTCTAGAATATATTTTTAAATCGAA
>JAWQRJ010004157.1:0-11320 GCA_033557515.1 Diorygopyx duplodentatus
CCTTATCTCTAAGGAAATGTCCTCTAATAATATTGGAAATTGATTTATCAAAAAATCCAAAAACAATATTCAAAGGACCAATTACATATTTTCCCATTATTCCACCCCATACATTCACTGACCATCTGTGCTGATTATTAATTATTCTAAATTGATGGGGATTGAAATCAAAATAGTAATGAAAATTATGTCTGTTAACTGATCCATTGTTGTGAAATATGCATTCATCACTAAACAGAACAAAATTAAAACAGTTTTCATTTTCCGCAACTTTGTCTAACACCCACATACAAAATTCAACTCGTTTCGCAAAATCGTTTTCAGAAAGTTCTTGATGAAGCTGGATTTTATATAGCTGGTAATTATGTTTTTGACGAATTCTTGAGACGCTTACTTGGCTAATGTTGGTATTTTGCGCAGTTTGGTTTTGACCTGTATGGGGATTTTCGATTACGGATGCAATCACCGCAAATTCAATATCACCGTTTCCTGTCACAGGTTTCCTTTTCGGGTATCTTGCGTGCTGCACCCTTCCACTTTGTCTAAATTGAGCCCACAGTCTTTCAAAAATGACTTTATTTAGGTGATTTCGGTTACGAGGTCTTTGAGCATAAATCCGCTATGCCAGTAAGCAGTTTTGGAGACATTCTCCAAGAATGAACACCATACGATCCCTTCTTCTGTTGGGTAAACATTCGAATTTTTCCCATTCGAAACATTCCCATTTAAAACCATCGAAAATGGGACATCTGTACAATCTTTAAAGTTTATAAAAGTGCCATCGGTTAGAAGTTTTAACTAACCAGGTGTGAAAATTTGTATTTTAAATCAAAACACAACATCTACAGGAAAACTTTTTTTTACAATAAAACATTTTCTACAAAATCACAAATCGACCAGAATCTCCATTTCCAGAAATATGAATTTAATATATTACAGCAGTTTCGCCCCCCAAGAAAGCATCCAACAAAAAATTATTTGTATATGTAGACTGCTATTTTTTTGAAAAAACATTTTCAGTAGGCAAAGTATATCTGTGGAATTTAAGTTGCCTAAAATTTTTGAATAAGAAATCTGTTTTTATTACGCCATGCGACAATAGATGGCACTTATTAGTATTATGGGATAAGGGTATAGTCGGTCGCTGTATAGACAACTTACAAATTATTGACAGCTGACAGAAAGAAAACAAGCCTAAATTAGATAAACCCAATAAGTTTGTTGTTAATAATCGACGTATTCACAAAGCAAAAAGTATTTTCCTTCGCAATAAATAGTTTTAGCGTAAGTATTCAGAGCGTATTTACAATTATCAACTAAATAGTTATAGAAAACCTAACCTAAGATGCCGATTATGTTGATTGTTCATTCTGGTATTTCCATGACTGAAGTTTATGCAACACACTGATTTTTATGCGACTGATCAATTTATTAGGGGGGTTACGATAAATGAGCGATCTTATAAAGATTCATGTTGTAATCTTTTGTTAACATCATGTTAGTCCCCTATTATTTACCTTCTCCGTAAAAGGCAATTCTAAATTTTTTTTAGACAAAATGGCAGACGTAAGAGACATAATGGAGCTTGAACAGCCGGCAGCTCCAGAAATTTCCAGAGAGACGATAATGGGGCAACGGAAGCAACGCACATCAACAACACCCAAAATGCCAAAACGCCCTGAAGGAATGCACCGAGAGGTTTTCGCTCTATTATACAACGACAACAAAGATGCCCCTCCTTTGTTCCCATCGGACACAGGCAACGGATACAAGCAAACGAAGGTCAAGCTTGGAATGCGAAGACCTAGGAAATGGGAGTGGATGCCATTTACTAACCCGGCTAGGGCGGATAACGCGGTTTTTTATCATTGGAGAAGACCGTCTGACGAACCAAAAGAGTACCCGTTTGCAAAGTTTAATAAGAGGGCCGAAGTTCCATCTTATACCGACAGTGAATATAATCAGTATTTAAAGTCTGATGGGTGGACAAAGGAGGAAACGGATCATTTGATGGATTTGGCGAAGAGATTTGATGTGAGATTTTTGGTTATGGCCGACAGATATGACACAGAGAAATTTAGTAAGAGATCAGTTGAGGATATTAAGGATAGATATTATAAAATTAATGGCACCTTAGCTAAGGTTAGTTATACATATATAGAAATATAATTGAAATTTTTTAACCGATTTGTGTCTTAAGTTAAATGGGGAAAAGAGGGTGTACACTTACGATGCAGATCATGAGAGAAGAAGAAAGGAACAGTTGAAGAAATTGTATGAAAGGACTCAAGAACAAGTATGTGTCTATTTTTGTATATAATTGATCAATTTTAAATTAAACTTACCTGGATTTTTGTAAACTATTTTAGATTGATGAAGAACAATTCTTACTTGGCGAACTGAAGAAAATCGAAGCGCGCAAGAAGGAGCGCGAACGTAAAACCCAAGACCTACAAAAACTTATAAGCCAGGCTGACAATCAGAACGAAACTCCCAGGAAAACTGACAAGAAAATACCGAAAAAGAAAATTGCAAATCCATCCAGGCCATCTAAAGTCGATACAACGGTATGTTCTTTTATTAAATTACAAAAGTCATTAGGTTTTAGTTACAGCAGTCTTTACGATCCATTTTGCTGATGAAATGTTGGAATTTTTGGAATCGATGATGGTCCAGTTCTTCAGTTATTTGGTGGGTTAGTTGGTTCAGTTTTCATTTTAATAGAGGGTTTCGTGTTCGCTGCCACTCCCTTCTAATTGTTTGTTTCGTTATGATCAGGTTAAGGATTAGTTTCAGAATTGTTTCATAATCTGGGTGCCTGTTGGTTTTATATGAAGTAGTTGCCGATTTCATTGAATCAACTGTCTTTCGATTAAAGAGGAGCTGAGTAGTTCGCATTCAATATTGATTTTTATAGTTTAAATCTCCTATAAGTAATGTGGGTTTATTTATTTCGAACACATTTTGTAAATCCGTTTTGAGGATTTCTTGTTGAGTTGCTTGTAGACCAATTATTGTTAAAGGCTTTGGATGAGTGATGTCCAGTTCGATAGCAACAAGTTCTCAGTATGGAAGGATGATTTATTCTAAATTTAAAACCAAAATAATTCTCACAACTATCTTTACAATTTTTTATTTATGTTATACAGATGCATGGGCAACTGATTATAATTTAAAATTATTTTTAAACAGCACATTTTACAGGCTGTTGAAACTGCTGGAATTAAGTTTCCCGATTACAAAAACAGCGGTGTCTCATTGCGTTCGCAAAGAATGAAATTACCTGCCAACGTCGGACAGAAGAAAACCAAAGGAATTGAACAGATGTTACAAGATATGAATTTGGGTATTACATTTCCAATATTATACAGATTCAATCTGCTTTCACTTACGCACTTTACAGAACTAAATCCGACACCAACCGAAGAAATTTGTCAGCATTTCAACGAGTTACGCAGTGACATGGTATTGCTCATGGAATTAAAAGCGGCGTTAGGTACATGCGAGTACGAATTGCAATCCTTGCGTCACCAGTATGAAGCAGTCAATCCGGGAAAGGTAATTACATAATGCAAAAAAATTTAAATAAATATATGGTAGGCTCAAAGACAAAGAAATTCAATTCGTGTTGTGGTTGTTGTGAACTTGCAATGAAGTCTTAAAATATAAACTGTCCCTGAATTCAACATACAACGCTTAATCACAGCTTCCTCAGATCAACATAAGCCGATTTAGCCCAACTTAACAAAGTTTGGCTAAGACCATTTAAAATGTGCGGAAAAGATAACTTATTGCTACTAACATTTTATTGAAGGGTAGAAAGTCAATTTGGAGTTAATAATGTGTTTTTTGCGACAGTTTTTTTTACTGTAGGTTATCTTATTTCACATTAATTTTCCCAAAATGTTTCGATTTTCAGTTGCTAAATGAATGCTTGAGCGAAAAAGTATAAAGAAATAGAAAGACATCCAAAAAAATACCACTCCCAACAACACGAATTTCATTTTGGGGTCATTTTGCTTCTACCACGACATCTTGTGTTCAGTTTTTTTCACTAATTGGCAGTGTTGGTCTTAGAGCTTAACATACAGGGTGCCTCAAAATTAATCTGCAATATTTGCCCAGTGTATTCTAAACGTCCAAAAATGCCACCTAAAATATCTACTGGTTCCTAAATGGTGCTAAGTAGTACCTGTTGAAGTGTTTGCTGGTGACACAATCTTAAAATTTTGCTCTACAAATGGGGGATAAATTATCCATCAACTTTTTTATGGGTGGATTTTTCTCCATTTTGGTTTAAAAATTTAAATAAGTGGTCTTTTACAATAAGTGGTGCATCTGACTTTAATCAGATGCACCCTTTTTGAGTATCAGTTTAATAAATATCTGCATACCTACAAACATTTTTCTTCTGATATTAATTAATTAAAAATACATCAATAGGAGATATTTTGGTCGCAGATTATGAATGTGAAGAGAAAAACTAAAATTTTAAAATGGCAGCGTACTCAATATGGCATACTGAAACTTAAAAATAGGGAATTTTAATTTAAAAATTAGTGCTTAAGGAACTTTCAGCACATGGTGTTCCAAAAACATAAAACGTATCAAAGTTGTAGTTTTTTAAATGAAATGCCCTGTATATTTCATTTTTAGTTTCTACGATCACAATAATACCGAGTTTACCTCAGCTAAACCTAACGTTTTTTTAAATATTTGGAATTTTGTGGAAATGTAGTAATAATATTAATAATTTAAAATCAGAACATTTATTATCTTTTTACATCAAATTCACCCTGATGTGTACCAATTGATTACATTTCTTGTCAAACTGGTGAAAAAATTCCTAAGGAATACACGTGTCCAAAAATTAAGTCTTAATTTTTTGGTAATTAAGTTCCAAAAAATAATGACAGAGTTTTAAACAGTAATAACTTGTTTAATTTAAATGGAGTACCCTGTATTTTATGCTACGAATATATGTAAAATTTAATTGTCTATCGAATACTATTTTGCTTCCTTATACCTAACTCTTCACGTTTTGATGGAAAACGCACATTTTTCAGAATGCAAACTGATTTTAACAAATACAATATTTATCAGGTCACCTATGGTATTTTGACAAGGCAGAATTGCTTGGTACAAACCCCACGTCTACTATTATTTATCAGTCATTTATGTTTACGTCGAAAGTGTTTCTATGCAAATCATCTTTCAGTAGTAGTGTTAGAATTTTGGTTTTGCCCTTTTTATTCAAAATGAATGTTTATCCAAAAGAAGAACGGATCGATATGGTGTTCATTTTTGAAGTATGTCTGCAAAACCGCTTACTGGCATCACAGATTTATGCTCAAAGAGTTCCTAACCACAATCACCCAAATACAGCCGTTCTGAAAAAACTGTTGGCTCAATTTAGACAAAGTGAAAGTGTGCAGCACGCGAAATACACAAAAAGGAAACGTGTGACAGGAAACGAGGAATTTGAATTTGCGGTGATTGCAATCGAAAATCTCCATACAGGTTAAAACCAAATTGCGCAAAATAGCAACATTAGAAACGAGTTGAATTTTGTATGTGGGTGTTAGACAAAGTTGCAGAAAATGAAAACTTTTTTAATTTTCTTCTGTTTGAATGCATATTTAACGACAATGGATCCGTTTAGAACCACAAATTTAGAATAATTAATAATCAGCACAGATGGTCAGTGAATGTATGGGGTGGAGTAATGGGGTGGAGTAATGGGGGAATATATAATTAGTCCTTATTTTTACCAAAACCATTTAACTAGAATATTGGTTTTGGATTTTTTCATAGATCATTCTCCAGTTAAATGGTTTTGGATTTTTCATCTTATTAGAGGACATTCCCTTAGAGATAAGGAGATCGCCGCGGCTGCAATTGGATGGAGCTCCTCCATACTTCCATTGTGCGGTCCGAGCATTTTTAAATGTGTATTTTGAAAATCGATGGATTGGAAGAAGTGAATACAAAAATTGGCCACCAAGATCATCGGACTTAACTCTTGCGGATTTCTTTTTATGGGGATACGTATAGGGAATCGTTTATGACACGCCTCCAACAACACCAGATAATATGAAGGAGCGCATTCGCGAAGTCTTCCAGAGCATAAACCCAGAATTGCTAACAAATGTTACTGAGAGTTTTAAAAAGAGGATGCGGTTGTGTTTAGAGTCACATATTTCATATGTCATATATTTAAAATATTGTTAATAACCTGGGGTTTGTAACAAGCAATTCTGACTTGTCAAAATGCCATAGGTGGCCTGATAAATATTATATTCGTTAAAATCAGTTTGCATTCTGAAAAATGTTCGTTTTCCATCAAAACGTGAGTTAGGTATAAGGAAGCATAACAGTACTCGATAGACAATTAAATTTTACTTCTATTGTTAACATAAAATACTGGATATTCCATTTAAATTAAACAAGTTATTACCATTTAAAATTCGTCATTATTTGACTTAATTTTTGGACACCTGTAAACTTGAAGGATTTTTTCGCCAGTTTGACAAGAAATGTAATCAATTAGTATACATCAGGGTGAATTTGATGTAAAAAGGGATAATAAATGTTCTGTTTTTAAAGTAATTATTAACATCACTACTACATTTATTCAAAATTCCAAATTAAAAAAAAACGTTAGGTTTAGGTGAGGCAAACCTATGAAACTCGGTATTATTTTGATTGTAGAAACTAAAAATGAACCAATATACAGGGCATTCCATTTTAAAAAGTACAACTTTGTACAACTCTGAAACTTTGTACATTACGAAAACTAAAACGTACTGCCAATAGACTTTTAACCACCTGTAAAATATTTTTTCTATCAAAAACTGTAGCCGTAATACTCCATGTGGTCAATCGTGAATAACCCCCTGTATATCAATCAAAAATGAATAAATAAATAAACAACCCCCAATAATGGATACTGACAAGAATTTACTAATTCCAACTTATAAGTCTACAACCTTTAATTCATTTAATTTGAATTAAAGTGTTAAACCGATACAATATAATCCCAGCCTTTAAAATCCAAAACAAATTACAAAAATTTTTCAAACTCACAACCGCCTAAAGAAAAATCATCCAATAATGGAATTTACGCTATAGACTGTCAGAACTGTAAAAAACATAGGACAAACACGAAGAATGATCTCAAAAACAACACTCGAACACAAAACAAGATATAACTTCACCCTTCATAAACATAAACGTGAAACGTAACATAATCTAAATTTTGATAACACTAAAATATTACAAACTTGAAAAAAGGTACAAAATGAACACATTAGAACAACTTGAAATAGATGAAAGATTAAGAAAAGGCCCAAATTCACTGATAAATGAACAAACTAATTTTGAGATGAAACCCCTATATACCATATTGAATAAGATTTAAAATATTTGCCTCTGCGAAAGTCCTTCTCGCCAACTTGACCTGTTTCCCAAAAACTCTTTTCGCTTGTTAAACAAAAATAGCACACAAACCTCCACATGACCAAGAGATGATAATAAAACATGGTGTAATTAACTGCCTACTTAAATGATAAGAAGTTGTATTTATTTATTCATTTTCGATTGATAAAGAATATCAGAAGTGATAGTATCACTTCTAGTGTGAGATTACTAATAATTGAAGCCTTGAAAAATTTCAATAATATTCAAGTAAAAATGTAGTTATTTTTCAGCTTTAGTCTGCCGTTTAAATTTGTCATGGAATTTTTTTTTGGCAATCTTAGATCTGTAGTCAGTGAGCACCAGTTTTTAAATTAAAATTTCCTTTTAAGTTTCAGTTCATCACATTGACCTCCATTTTAAATTTTTAGTTTTTAATCTTACATTCATAAACTGTGACCGCAATATCTCTCTTCTGATGTATTTTTAATTAATTAGTACCAGAAGAAAAACATATGTTTCAACGGATGATACCATCAATGTAGGTATAGATAAATTTATTACGTTTCAGTTCGAAAACGGTACATCTGATCGAAGTCAGGTAAGAGGTCCATTTTATTCCAAAAAATTGGAATTTTAAAATTTTTATATATAATTGGAGAAAAATAAACGTATAAAGCAGTTGGGGGATAATCTACCCACTGCATATTTTTTTAGCGGCCCAAAGGCTGGTTTTCGGGATGTAGGCCAATTTTTGGTGCCAAAAAAGTACTTCAGAAAGCCTGAAATTTTGTATTCATAACTCTTGAACGTCGTATAAACCATATAATGTCCATCATGTTTTCCCATCTCTGGTGTGTGTTTTAACCCTTTTAAAATTGAGAAAACGTCCTCCAAAAGGACAACTTAAGAGATTACGTGAAGAAACGTGCATTACTGCCATGTGACACATTGGAAAACAAGTCCTCTATCATCTATCGGTTATGGCAGATAATTATTGCATTAATGGTCTTCATAAAAATGTTGAAAACAAAGATGTTTCTTACACCATGAACATCGCAAGAGAACAGCCTTATTACAAAACGCTGCAGAATTTTCGTCTGTGTGAAAGCCAAACCTAACTAGATCTTCAAATTGGGGAGTCAGAATATCCGCTTTTATACCAACAATATTCGGAAACGAAAAATCTAGGCGAAGAGAATTCCTTTGCTGTAAATCTAATACAATTTTTCCATAGTCTAAAACCAAAAACATCTAAAGGCTGTATAATTCCTGTCATCTTTTTTGGTATTGCCAAGATTTTCACATTTTTTTCCTGTGATAGTGCACGCTGAAGGTGGACAGTGTCCACTCCAAGAATCCCGTAATAGTGTACTTTGAGATACAGTATTCGGTAAATAAATATCCATAAACCAAGTTTTGAAATAGCTGAATGTTAGTTTACCTCATGTCGACGTAGAGATAAAAATATTTACTGGTCGGAATAATGTTTCTTGCAGTCGAGGTCCAAATGTATCAGTGGGTTCTTTTAACACTAGAAAAAGAACAGATAATAAACGGCCATTTGCAGAAATTATTGGCATAATGATATAGCTATAAGTAACTGCACATAGTGACTGAACGACCTACAACTGTCCAAGTTCGGCTAGAGTATACCTCCAAATTAAATCTGCTTTCATCTGCGTTATAGACATTGTCTGTACCAAAAGTATTAATGTTACAAATCTGTCACCTATCTGACACAATTCCTCTCTCCGTTGCAGTGCGGGTAGATCATGTAACAAATTTGGTTATTGTATGCAAAACAATGCAATGTCCTTCTTGAAGTGCCAAATCCACCAGTGACTTGCTTTGAAAGTAGAATGTCCAATTTCCTCTTTTCCTTGTAGCGTCCATTATATTTGTGAATTTCCTCTTCCAACAGAACCTGGGAATTTCTTAAGTACGTATTGTGCAATAAACTGCAACTTATCTCGATCACTGCCGTCTTTATTGAAGTTTTCTTGTGTATAGTTGCTGACTTTTACTGTTTTAAACCGATGTTGTACACTTTCTACAGAACGTCTTTTTGCTTTTCCGCTATTCGAATAGTCTACTGCAGTGATTCTCAACTTTTTTTTCATCACGGTACACTTTTAATAATTAAAAATTTGGCAGCACACTAACAATAAGATAAATTTAAAACAATTTTACTTGGTTAATTGATTGATGTACCTATAATATATTTTGAAAAAATAGCATACGATAATAATTTTCAATGAAATATAAAATGTAATTGCATTACAAACTATACAAAACATTTATTTAATGATTCTTACTTACTTTCCGCTTCATGACACAATTTATTTAACATCAATATTTTATGTGTTTTTCAATGAAGTACTTTTTTTATATCCATTTGCAATACAGGCATTCTATCACTAATTTTAAAAAACACGATCACATAATTTTAATTTTTATAAATGATGATTTTGAATGTGTTTACTCATATTTTTATTTAAATAATTTTTAGTATTACATTTTTAAAATTTAATGAATAATATAATGAATTACAATTTAATGCGAAATTTGAGCTTGGTGTTTTTTGATAACTTCACTTATATTTGGACGTAGAAATGATAATGCTCCTCTCATTTCGTGATCCAGATTTAAAAGCCTGGATTTTTTTTTCGTTTTTATGTTGGTCAAAACCGAAAATCCAAATTCGCATGGAAAATTGTAATAACACACTTCAAGCTTTTTGTGATATTGTCGGATAATCGCATCTAAGATTGATCCAGAACGAATTAATTCATTCTTCTGAATGTTTTGAAATTAAATCTCGGTTATTACACACCGAGATTAGTTCTTCCTCTTCTTTCAAAGTTGGCATACACCGAGGTGTCGTTTATCACAAATGGATTTCCAACCCAATCAAATTTTTTATATCATTTAAATTTGGAAAATTTTTGAACAATTCTTTGCTTTAATACAGTAGAATCTCGATACCGTGAACAAAATAAAACAACGCACGTTCACGTTAGCGATGTATTTACGTAAACGGGGGTTAATCTAAAAACATAAAATGAAATATTAATAGAGCAGAAAACAGATTATTTGGTGACAAAAAAGTCTGAAATATTAGTTTGCTTCTTAGGATTTGTAATTTTGTGCATAGTGGCTGTTTCTCTTAGGCCCGGTTGTATAAAGCATTGTTAAGTACGTCGTCAAGTTAACAATATTGTTAAGCAATCTGATTGGAGAATTCAAGACTGAAACTTCAAAATGCTCTAACCTGATTGGCTAAGCTCATTGTTAACTTGATCACGAACTTAACAACGCTTTATACAACTGGGCCTTAGTCTTATTAAAACCATGAGGTCTGTGAAGTCCACACCACTATATTCTGCCCACTGGATTGCAGTATTTAATGCAGTTATAGCGCCGTCCAGTGAAACCTTACTTTCTTGAAGATTCGAAATAGTGGGCACGACGGTCGGGGAACCCCCGTATCAAGCGCAGTTCCCCCAGTAATTGATATCATTTGTTCATTTTGTTCATGTTATACGGTGGCTAATGCGTTGGAAATGTGATTTACGTTATCCGGAGGTTTACGTTATCCGATATTCACGGTATCGAGATTCTACTGTAATGTCAAATGATCACCAATTATTTTTTATAAGTCTTTTGGAATTGACTCAAACTTACCTAACTAACCTCTTGTGCTTTATTCTTCCATAGAGTAAAACCCCAACGAATTGAAACCCCAACAATTTATCGGTTGAGTTCAAAATATTTTCTTTTGGTCCTTGCATACATTTATGTTTTTGGTCTATAGCTTTAACCTTGTAATCCACGTCTACAAGACTTCCCGCCTTCGTTGCAGCTATTGTCTTCATTTACAAAGTTTATGTCCTCTTCACCC